>LPNX010144581.1:196376-240545 GCA_001517045.1 Pseudotsuga menziesii | reverse complement strand
ATGAAACGTTTGCACCTGTTGCATGCATGGATACAGTCAGAACAGTTTTGGCCATTGCTGCACAAAACAAATGGCATGTTCATCAGATGGATGTCAAGTCAACATTCTTAAATGGCTATCTAGAAGAGGAAGTATATTTGGAACAACCACAAGGGTATGAAGTTCCAGGTCAAGAGCACAAAGTGTACAGCCTGAAAAAGGCACTCTATGGTTTGAAGCAAGCTCCTAGAGCTTGGTACAGTCGTATTGATTCCTATCTCATTGAAAATGGATTTCACAGAAGTGAAAGTGAACCGACTTTGTACACCAAAGTCGATGAGCAAGGTAAAATGTTAATTGTCTGCTTGTATGTAGATGATTTAATATTTACTGGTGATTATGGCATAACAGATTTTAAAACAGTCATGGAAAGTGAATTTGAAATGACTAATCTGGGGCTTATGAAGTTTTTTTTGGGCATTGAAGTTCAGTAGTCTGAAAGTGGTATCTTTATATCATAGTCTAAGTATGCAAGTGAAATTTAAAAAGGTTTAACATGTCTAACTGTAAGACAGCCCCAACACCAGTGATAATAGGTTTAAAATTAAGCAAGGATGATGAAGGATCCACTGTAGATCCTACGCTGTTCAAAAGGCTTGTTGGCAGCCTTATGTATTTGACAGCAACAAGACCAGACATTACGTATGGTGTAAGTCTGATCTCAAGGTTCATGGAGTCACCGAAAGACTCACATTGGCAAGCAGGTAAAAGAATTCTGAGGTATGTAAGTGGAACAAAATACCTTGGTATTATGTATTCAACCTCAGAAAATTTTAAACTCATTGGTTACACTGACAGTGACAATGGAGGCAGCATAGATGATAGGAAAAGCACATCTGGATACACATTTCATTTTGGTACAGGTGTTGTTTCATGGGCTTCAAAAAAACAGCCCATAGTAACTCTATCTTCAGCTGAAGCAGAGTATGTTGCAGCAACAAGTGCTGCATGTCAAGCTGTCTGGATGAGAAGAGTCTTAAAAGACTTGTCACAGAACCATCAAGAACCGACAACAATCTTCTGTGACAACAATTCAGCCATAGCATTATCAAATAATCATGTGTTTCACAAGAGAACCAAGCACATCGACACAAGGTTTCATTTTATAAGAGAATTGGTAAAGGACAAGGAAATTTGTTCGGAATTTTGCAGGTCTGAAGACCAACTTGCTGACATCTTCACAAAGCCATTGGCAAAGGACACATTCCAGTATCTGCGTAGTTATCTTGGAATGACAAGTTCTCCACAGTGAACTCTATCATAAACAGAGCATGTTTAAGCTCTGAAACATTTTGTAAGTTTTGTTTTAAAAAATCCCCATCTGCTCATAATTAAGGGGGAGTGTTGGAAAAATGTAATTACTTGCAGATCTATATTTGATCTCTAGCCGACTCTGTCAGAGTCTGTACAAGCCACGATCTTGTCTGTCAGTCTGACAAGAAGGAAAAGTCAACAAGTAGGCAGCGTAACTGAGTCGAATTTATTTTCAGAAGTTAAGTTGTTAGGTAGACAGTTATTGCAGTTTTTAATGGAAAGTAAGTCGGCAAGTAAGTCGGTTTATGGTGAAGCAATCTTCAGGTTGTCTATAAATAGAAGAAGCATTTTGTAATTTAGTTTACAGACGAACACGAACACAGACAGAAAAAGAAAAGATACAAGCAGAGGAACTCAGGGTGAGAAAGTGAAGTTGAAGCTCAAGCTTCTGTGCATTTAATTTAGCCGTAGAGCTGAAGCTCTGTAGACGGATGAGTTTGTAACAGACAAGTTTGTATTACTTTGTATTTTCGCATAGTTAATATATGAAATAGTTTGCGGTTGAATTCATGATTATTTGGCCGCTCATATTTCCAGATTTACTTCTGTAAATGTCTTTTACAATTAGTGATAAGTAAAAGAACAAGAACCCATAAAAATCTCACCGAGTGAAAAGTTCCAGGTTTTACCGCACTTTGTTCGGCTCAAATATTCCTACATATTTGGGCATATGTTTTCCATAAGTTATTTGGATTTGTAAATGTGGTCATTTTACTTCATCTTACGCACAGGTGAAAAGTATTTGTAAAATTCTTAAGTCTTTAGACTAAGAATCATATTCTATCAATCTAGTGGCATCAAGCACCAAACTTGATCACAGAGAAGTTGATCGCATCAGGCATCAACTTGATCGCAAAAGAAGTTGATCGCAGATAAGTTGATCGCATCAACTTGACCGCCGCATCAACTTAATCGCAGATAAGTTGATCGCATCAAACTTGATCGCAGAAAAGTTGATCGCACCAAAGTTGATCGCATCAACTTGGTCGCAGTAAAAAGTTGGTCGCAGTAAAAACAGGTCGGAGTTAAAAAGTGAAAATTATTCTTTTAAAATATTGATTGAGCGCTAAACCCAAGTTTAGTCGGCTCGGTTTTGGCTATCATGCTTTTCATTCGTCTTACTCGTCTCCTTCTTTGGATGCAGCAGATACTTTCATCCTCTCTTTCTCTTTGTGATTTCTTTGGATGCATAGGACTATTTCATCCCAATGCCACGTTTGAAAAGCTTTGCTTGTTTTTCTGAATGCTTCCTTCTTTCCAAAACACGACATAGCCACCAAAAGCTTTACACTGCGTTATAATTTTAGACAGACAGAAAATTTAGAAAAGAAACGATGTCAGCCGAGGAAAAGTAAACAAACTATAAAAGCACTGAAATGGCGGTTCTGTAGCAACGGCTACAAATTTGAATTTCTTTTTAGTAAGTATCTTCCACTTTTTAAACTAACCGTTACTGTCAGAGCCGGTTTTTAGTGATGGCATATTCTTCCACGTGCACCTTGAAACGGATAGATATCAAAACATGGTAGACAAATATTCTCTTTTATTGCATTTTCATATTGTCTTTATTGTACTTTTAAACTCGTGATGGCATATTCTTTATTGCTTTCTTTAGTGATTGCATCTTGAGACTGCGCTTTGAAAAGGAATTATCCAAGAAGTGGTCATATCTAATGTTATGAGGACGTGGCGGCCTATTTTCATTATCTGCATATAGCGCACGTATGTTCATTATCTGCAGATATTTTTATTGTCTGCGTTTTCATTTATGAAACCTTTCAAAATGTAAACAAAAAAATGCTTCAATTTGTATTTGTACTTGAGTGAAGTTGAGTCCACACAAAATTGTATCGAAACGGATCGACATGTCTCTGGTTAAAATGGAATAAATGGAAGCAACCCGTTTTTAACATAATAGTAAGTCTGTTCTTGTCGGCTGAGCTGTGGTCTAGCGGTTAAACTGGTGGGAGTTTTCATCACTGGTCCAGGTTCGATTCCCACAGGGGAGTCCTCAGAGTGACATCTATCCCAGGAGTGATCAAAATATAAGTCCCCGACTCCGGCCAAAAAATCAAGGGGTGTTCTTGTAAAAAAAAAAAATAGTAAGTCTGTTCTCTGCCCCAATTGTGTTGTGACAGTTCGTTTCCCACAGACGCCATTACCCATAAGTGTGCTCTGTCCATCAGTTGCCTTATGTTTCTATTTTGTTAAAAGAAACATATCTCCTGTAGAAGTGATAAAATGTTATAAATTTTATATTAAATATTTAAAATATTTATTTAATATTATTCCGGTCTTAACTCTCCTCGTAAAATATACTTCCAATTTTTTTAATTATATAAGGAGAAATAAAATGGTACGAGTTCTTAGAAAAGGGGTATCTTTTGGCGAAAAATACTCTACATGCTGTAGAGCATTAAATGCGACGGCACTGTCCGCCTTTGGATCTTACTTTGGAAAGGATCCGACGGCTGACAGTGCGACGGCAGTCACATTTAATGCTCTACAGCATGTAGAGTATTTGTCGCTGTACCTTTTACACATCCATTTAATTTTCTAAAAATATATATATATATATATATATAATACTTTAGGGAAGTGTTGTATTTGCAAGTGAAAATTTATTAATTTGAAGTAAGGTAATGAATTATAGTTATGCAATAATGATTAATGGTTATATTTGAATATGTTGTTTAAATATGTTGGTGTTGACACTCGTAAAATCATTAATATTGATTGGGTTATAAGTAGGTCTGAATGAAAATAATTTTTTGTTGAAAATGAAATATAAAAATAACTTAGTTCATGATAATTTTGTGAGTTTCTTCAATTTGTTAATGACAAAAGTCTTTCAAGAAACCAAAGTCAATATTCTTACATCATAATAAAAAAATTGACAGCTTATACCATAAAAATTCAAGTTATGGAATGAAATCAGTATTAGTTATTTCCACATTGGATCTCTCTAATTCATTCACATTCTTCTACAAAATTATTACCCCGTGCATAAAACCCAACTCAATCAATGTGGTTAGTGATATGCTTACAAACACGGATTTATTGCCTTTGAAACAAGGTAAGAGGAGATCCATGTTAATGCAATTCCTGCCTTTGAAACAAGGTAAGAGGAGATCCATGTTAATGCAATAAAAATTGCATTTGAAAAAGTGTCAAACATTGAAAACTAAAGGGGTTAGGCTATGTACACATTTGTAGATTAATTAGTCAAATCGTTAAAAATTATAAACTAGCGGGATAGAGTTTTTATACCAAGTTATAAAGGCTCCCAATTATAAAATAACTAACACATTGATTATCCATGTGATTGCATGTAAATAAATATTCCTCCCACTCATGATCCTCAAACATATCATTCATTCTCATGGCACATTTAAAAAAAATAGCTCATTTAATAGTCATATAGCACACCCACTCTTTTGTTTTCCATAAGTCACGTGTGTTGTGTTTTCAATTTGGTTGGGTATCTTAATTAGGAACCTAGAAATACATGATATAAGAATGTGTTGTGTTTTCAATTTGGTTGGGTATCTTAATTAGGAACCTAGAAATAAATGATATAAGAATGTGGGAGATTAAAACATAGAGGATATTAAATATGACCTTGGTTGAATGATAAAATTTATATAGCTAGTAATTAATTTTTATTATAATCCTGATTTTTCTTATGGTTAGATTTACTTAAAATGTGTGCAATAAAGATACAAGAAAATGGTCTTATTATTACTACATTTAAGCTTACCACTTCTATAACCATATGATGACTTTCTTTTGTTGTTGACTTATTCTTATAAGTAGTAGACTCATATAAGATATTAGGTTAACCTCCACTTGTCCTTTATGAAAAAAGACCCTCATCATATCTCACCATATTATCCCTAAGGTACCCTAACGATTTCATGCACTACATGATCAAAGGATCCTTGCATTATTATCATTTGGTGAAAAAAACCATGTATGTCCTATCATAGTTGTTCGTTTAGCTAGTGTCTTCTAAGATGTGAAATTTATGGAAAATGCACTTTACCTAGGTAATCCTTGCACTCCTACACTGCCAAACATATTAGGGGTTGATGCACAATTATGAGATTATTTAAAGACTAACTTCATGACACAATTAGAGGCACTTGCACAATTAATTCTAAGATTTCATAATATTTAATCTAATAAATCAAATAAGATTTCATGATATTTAAATTTTACTTTTAGAAATTGTGTAGTTGTTTCTCAATTTTTTTTTCTAAATTTTTTTTTTCAATTTTGAGCACAATATAACATATATGGTTGTGCAAGTGCACCACTATATGAACTAATTTATAGTATTTTTTTTAAGGTTTTTTTTTTTACATATGTAGAGGACATCTTGTAATAGTGCAATGCTATTTTTCCAAAATTATTCATGATGTTTTCATTTTTTATGATTTATTGAAGTTAGAAAACCATGAAAAAAATAAGTTTTGTGCACATGCAACACATTAGGATCATAAGTCAATAAATTTTTTTATTTATTTATATGGGTGTACAGAGCTCTCTTTATTCTAGTGCCCCGTATAATGTGTTTGAGAAATTGTTAAGGAAGTCAAACGTTATAGCATAAACAATGGAGCTTTGTGTTTTAGAATCCTAAAATTTTGTGGCGCGAAAAAAAATATACCCAACTTCGTACACCAATCCTTAGAAAATATACCTTTATTTCTTCAAGTATAAATGTGATGGAAGAGTCCAAACTTGTTGAAACTATTTTGTATATTGGATAAGCTCCTAGCCAATCTCCAATAGACATGGTCAATGTTATCATTCTCTTACATTATTGATGTTTTTTATAAATTCACGTACCTCTATGAATCACATTCTACTTGCAAGAGAAGTAGCTCAAATGTTGAGCTAAATGTAGTGCTCTCTCGAGTCCATTAATTTGTACTGACTTGTTTGTATCTTTCCAAATTCTAGTTGTAAAGAGGGATAAATGATCACATAAATTGTCTCTAAATATACCACATATTCAATCCATTTTTGGATTACACTACATTTCTGCATCAAAGTTTGTATTTAATATTGGTAGCCCGAAGGTGCATGACATGGAAAGAATTCAAGAGGGTCCCTCACTTCGCAACAAATTGTCATTGGATGCTCTCAATCAGCCACACATGAGCTTTTCGTAAAAGACAACCTTTGTGCCATGATTAAATCCTTTGTGTGTGATTATATTATTCATTTTTTATGTTATATTTATTTAGGTTAACTTTACAGGTATACTTTTTCGAAGGGATATTAAGAGAAAATGTAATTAATATATGGGTGAGTGCAAGCTAATGATGGTGACTTTTGGTGCATTAGATGCAATAGAAAATTGGAAAAACATACATCGTTCATCCTTCATGGATATTTCAAGCCACATGCACAATGAAGAGTGGCTTCAATAAAAACATAATGCGTGTGCATTATTTTTAAATTCAAATGTTGGGTTTTCACCATCTACAATGGTATATATCACATGTGTGACATGTTCATATTTCTTGGATGATATTTTCATATAGCATGTGTGATATGGTCACATAATGTGCGCGATATACATGTAATTAATTTTTGTATATAGTTAATAGTAAATAGATGGAAAAGTCGAAAGAAAAAGTCTATCCCATTACAATTCCACCACCCAAATATTACCTTGAATAGTTGGGTATCATTTTGTTTTTCCAAGAGTATTCCAACTATGGGTGGGGTAGGGGGATTGAAATCTCAATTAGCCAAGAAAATATCTTTGATAAAATACCATTTTCCAATCTTTCATATTGTTGCAATATGTTATTTGTATTTTTTGGACTTAACAACTTAGGAATGTGTGAAGTAAAAATCAAGGAATACGGGGGTGGGGTTTCTAATTCACCTAAGGTTATTGTATTCAAGCTACTAATTTCTAAAGAAAAATCAAAGAGCGTATTTTAAACCAAACCATGCACTCATTGAGTTTAGGACAAATGACATCAAGAATCCAAAGGAAACAAAACCAATGCGTGCAAGAGGTCTAAATTAGTTAAAGGTAGAGGTGAAAGTCTTCTCACATTCAATTTAAATTAACAACCTTAGCACATGCACTCCTCTATGAGTTTGGCAAAAACTATTTTGTTAACCACCATGCCAAATGGGCTTTTTCGCTTCCCTTAAAGACTCAAACATAGGAATCGAGGGGTTTTCCTAAGTCTCATTCTCTTATTTGAATAATGGATACTGGAAACATATTTACACATGTTTATTTCTTCCATACAATACTTTCATGTGGATATAATCCCTAATGGAATGGATAATGACCTATATTTCAGTTTTATCAACCTATATTTTTAGAATTAAAGTATGGGTTCCAAATGTAGGACTTTGTGGGTAAGAGAATGAAAATTTGGTTTTAAATTTGAATTCATGAATTCCACATTCTTAAACAAATATTGGGTCTCAATCTACAATCCTATATTTTTCACAACCTAGAAATTTGAATATTACATTTGTGTGACGAAACTATACATGACCTAGGGTCCTAGGTATGTTTTTTCTTCCACCCTAAACTACTCATAAGACGTTATATGCTAGAGCATATTCTACCAGGATCCCATAAAATGTGTGTTGTAACTTTTAAAGAGAATACAAGACAGTAGAAGGGTCTCATATCCTACATCGAAGAAAAATAATAGAGGAAATTGCAGAATAGGGAAATATGGAAAAAATACCATGGTTATCCACATTTTCTATACAGTAAGAGGGGAAGGAAGGGATGTAAGAGGCTGAGTGGATGTAGAGTAGGGATTTAATATGATTGGAGTGGAGGAGGAATAGGAAAGTGAGGTTGAAGTATACTGAAAATATACTAAGCATGGATGGGGGTGTGGGGATATGTAGATATAATATTGAGTAGAGAGTCAGGAGGGGGTAATGAAGAAGGAGTGATAGATTAGGAAGATAAATTAGATGTTGTGGTTGTAGGATTCATGGAAAAAGGAAAAAAATGGAGGGATCATGGATGGAGAAACCATGAATTAAGAGGCAGAATGCCACAATATATAGAATTGGGGGTAGGGAAATACGAGCATTATAGAACCATCATTGTACCATCATAGTTAGAGGCTTGGTTTATGGAACATGGTCAATATAATATTTCCTTGTGCTATACATGGTATAAATTACATCTCTCAATTACGCTTAAGTCTGCAAGACCCATCCTTAGGATGAAAATCATTCTAATGGCATGCATGCCTCTCAGTGGGTTTGACAAAATACTATAAATAGGACATGCATGTTGTTTGTAGACCTTCTTCAAGGAGGTTGATGTATAGAATCTTAAATTAGAGCATTATCCCTTAAATTCATAATCCAACAATGGTATAGTCCATGAATACTTTACCCAGTACTCAAAACCTTCAATTGGTGCCCATATCCAAATTCATACACCAAATAACCCCTAGAGAGGTCTTGTTTGGTGGTTAAATGCCTCTTCAAGGTTTTTGTGCTCTATAATATTAATAAACTAAGTTTGTAGTTTCCTCTGATTATAATAGTAATGGAATTTAAGCCCATTGTGGATACTCAAAACCTTATATAAGAAGCCATCTCCCTAATTAGAAGTGAAATATCCCCTATATAGGTATCTGGTGGTTTTTTAAATTCCTTGCTCAACTTTGTAGAGGAAAAGAAGCTTCGTTTAGGTTATAATCCATACTTTCCTCCATTAAGAATGGTAATTTTCATGAGACATGCCCATTATGCTCAAAATATTTTCATAGCACCCATAATCACATTAGGACAAGAAACCTCATTGACAAATATTGTATTATAGTTAGATTCTTTATTCACAACACACGATCCCTAGAATATTCTCTTATGTTATGCACGGTTTAAATTTCATCCCGCAATTGTGCTCAAGGCTCCATGATCCATCCTTAGACAAAAATACCTTATAATGGCATGCATATATCGAGTTAGATACATATAAAAAATTCTATAAAGATGTCATGCATGTTTCTTTTAGACCTTAATGCAATAATAAAATCATCATTGTTATCATTTTTGTCATTGTGATAATAACTATCATTGTCATCGGTGTTGTGATTATCATCATAATCATAGTATGTTTCATAACTTATCATGGCTATCATCATCATCATCATCATCATAATAATCATCATCCTAATTATCATATTGATTAACATTATCACCATGATCATCATCATCTTCATTGTCTTCATTGTTGTCTTAATCATCATCATCATCATTGTGATCATCCTCATTTTAATATTCACCATAAACTTCATCACAATTTTCATCATCATCATTCTCTGCGGTCCATGAAGGGTGATTCATTACTTATCTCTAATTCTATACTATTATCCATTAACGAGTGTATTTCAATTTGACAGATTTCTCATCATCACATTCCTTACTAGTCACCTTGACGAATGAGGTGCTATTCTAGAATTCTCTCACTATTTTTTAATTCCTAATGGTAACTATAAGATATTCAATAAACGAATCCCATCTTTGGAATGACTACTTTACAAACCCAAATTACATTTTGTGTGTAATTGAGCATTCATTTTGGCACCGGTGTTGTAATGGGTGTACTTGAAAGGAATGTTCTATGGTCTTTCAATATTGTGAAATATGTTTCACCATACATTTAGAATAAACTATGAGTTTAATTTGACATACTAACATAATATTATTGATAAAATCAATGCAAACATGTTCCATTTCTCTTTAGAATTTTTATTCATATCCATCATACAAAAATGCATATAGGCATAAACTATTGTTCCCCAAGGTGATATTATGGGTGTTCCCTTATTATGTTATTCAAATGATAAGAAATTATACCTTATAACCTCAAAATGATATCCCCTTAACTCACCGATATGCTAAACCAATAATACCCATATATCTTGTTCTAGTGTGGATTTTGACTTAGAGGCGTTCAATCATAATATGAAACATGGTAGATTCACAACACTAGCTTTTCAAACAAGCATGATGACCAATTGTGTGAATCAAATTTTCCTCTTATAATAAGGTTAATTACTATTTTGACAAATTTAATGAGTAGGGTAGACTTAAGGTCTAAACCTAGATCACATTCCCTATTAATGGGTCAAAAAACCCACATTTGGTAAATTGTGCTTCATAATGATAAGAAGAGATGACATCGAAGGATAATAAAATAATTTCACTATGAATACTTGGATGCCACAAGCATGGTGGTAACTTTTCTGACACATCTAGCTTCTGATTCTAAAACTCTAGAGGATCAATAGGCCATGCTTTCATGGTTTGTAATCTTGTTTAAAATCAAAATCAAATAATATTTTACCCTTTTGTTTGAGATGATATTTATGTTCTCTTTGAGATCATCATATAAGGACTACGTTATCTTCTAATAGATGTGACTTCACAGAAAAACTATTCACTTGGCAATATCTTCCACCCAAATCAGTCGACCAATGCATTCCTTAAGGCCAAAAAGAGGGGAAATTACCCATCTACACCCCATTAAATAAGGTATTTATAATCCATATGGAAATCAATTTCTACCCACCTATTCCACTATATCAAAATGGTTTTTTTAGTTTGCAAGTTTTTTTTATAGGTTTTTTGTCCAAAAATTTTGGGGGAGTTTTGAGGCCCTAAATAATGTTTTTCAGTGACATAGTAGTTCAACCGTACCGAAAAGCAAGACTAGAAAGGAGATATGTGTACACCTCATCTAGTCCTTTCCAACATACTACTAATCATACTAAATGGATATCACATGCAAACGTTATGCCTGTGAGAAGTTGACACCTTCATTAACCACCTTAGGTCTCTCAAACTTTTTTGTAGTTCAACTCCTAGGGTTAGATGTTTTATGTTTATGGTTTCTACCCTCATGTTTATGATTCAAATTCCCTTCGAAATAAATTTGTAATCAACTTGTGATGAAAAAACATAATTACCCCATCTCTTCTCATAGAAAAATATACCACCATTCTAGCTTCTCCTATTTTATGTTATGTTTCATTCAATTAATAGAATTTGAGTTTTTTGAATCACTATGTTCCTTGCAATATATTTATGTATGTGGTGCTATATATACTCTTTCATTTTGTTTCTCAAATAAATATGGATCAATTTCACATATATTGAATAGGAATCCCACTTATTCTACACCTCTCAAGTCATTTCACAAAGTCAATTTAGACCTCGCAAGTCATTTCACAAAGTCAAATCGAGATGGGAAAAAAATTCAAGTTGAGTCAGGGTAAGTCAAACAAAAAAATGTGATACATATCCAAAATTAGTTAAACCAAGCCATAGTAAGTCAAATAAGGATGAGAAATTAAAATTAAGAAAAAAGCGTCAAACTGTGTAGAAATAAATCAAACCAAGATGAAAAAATTAAAAAGAGCCCAAATCAGTGAAATTAAGATGAAGGCAATCAAACCAAGATGGAAATAAGTTAAACCAAGATTGGATCAATTAAACTAGTTAGAGTAAGTCAAATTAAGATGAAAAAATTCAAATTTATTTGGAGTAAGTTAGATTTAAAAAATTCAAAACAAGCTTAAAAAATTCAAACTTACCCAAAGTAAGTCAAATAGAGACAGAAAAGTAAAATCGAGAGGGAAAAGTCAAACAAATATGAAGGAAGTCAAATCTAGACAAGAAAAATTAAATGAAGCTTAAATTGGCCAAACTAACATGGACTAAATTAATTCAAAACGAAAAGTCAAACCAAATCGAGGTAAGTCAAATAGAAACAAAAAATAAAACCAAGCTAAAAAAGGTTAAACTAATTCGAAAAAAGACAATTATAGACAAAAAAAAATAAAACAGAACCATAAGAAGTCAAATCAAGACAAGAAAAAACCTAAGTTGAGCTAGAGTAAGTCAAACCAACCTGAAATTAGTCAAACCAAGTTGGATTAAGTAAAATAGAGACAAAAAAGTCAAACACAAAGAAAACGTCAAATTGAGCCAAAATTAGTCTAGTGATATGAAGGAAGTCAAACCAAGATGGAAAACGTCAAGATAAGATGAAGAATCCAAATTAGGATTAAAAAAATTCAAACCAAGGTACAAAGATCCAAACTGTGCTAGAGTAAGTAAAATTGAGGAAAGAAAAATTCAAAATGAGGAAAAAAAATCAAATTGAGGAAAACAAATTAAACTAAGGTGAAATCCATTAAATCAATCCAAAGGAAGATAAAATTCAAATGAGAAAATAGAAATCGAGATGAAAAACATTTATGCAAGACAAAATTGGTCAAGCCAACACGTATTAAGTCAAACTGAGATGTAAAAAATGTCAAATAGATCTAGAGAAATTCAAAGAAAAAATATTTAAACTAAGCCATAGTATGTAAAATAGAGACAAAATAGTCAAACTGATATGGAATCAGTCAAACCTAAATGAAGGAATTCAAACCAAGGTGAAAAAATTAAACCCAATAGGAATCTGTTAAATTGAGTCGTAGTATGTTAAATTGAGTCGTAGTATGTCAAATTGATATAATAAAAAGTTAGGACAAGGCAAAGAAAGTGAAAATGATCTTAAATTAGTTGAACCAACATGAAAAAATCCAAACTAAGATGGAAAAAATTAAGTTGAGATGGAATCATTCTAACTTATCTAGAAAAAGTCAAATCAAGATGAAAAAAGTAAAACAAAACCAAAATCAATCAAACTAAGTCAAAATTGGTTAAAGAGTGGAAAAGTGAGTGAAATAAATACTAGAAAAAAGTCGAACCGAGTCATAATAAAGACAAAGGAATTCAAGCAAATATGAAGGAAGTCAAACTAAGATGGACAAAGTCAAATGAAGAATGAAAAGGTCAAACCAAGTTACTGATTTAGGCTAATTCAAATAAACATGAAAAGGTCAAACTAAACCAAATTTAGTCAAATCTAGAATAAAATGTCAAACCATGACGAAAAAATGTCCATCCTGGTAGAAAAAATCCAAACAAATTAGATGGAAAAATTCAAACCAATACATAATCAATGTAACTGAGATAGAGTAATTGAAATTGAGATGAGAAAATTTCTAAGATGAGCTAAAGCATGTTAGACCAAAAAAATGAAACTGAGTGGAAAATTTCAAACTAAGACGGAATCAATCAAACTAAGTCAAAGTAAGTTAAACAAAAATTTCAAACTAGGAGGCAAATCAAACCAATATAAAATAAATCAAATCAAGACAAAGGAAGTCAAATCAACAAGGAAAAAGTTAAACAAAGACAAATAATGTCTAACCAAAATGAATAATGTCTTAGTGATTTGGAATCGGTCAAGCCAAGTAGAAGTAACTAAAATCGATATAGGAAATAAGTGAAACTAATATAAATAAAGTAAAACAAATTTTTTTAAGTCAAATCAAAATAAGTTAAATCAATGTGGAGGAAAAAAAATAGATGAAAATTTCAAATCGAGAAAAAAAAGAAAATCGAGTTGAAATCAGTCAAATCGAGACAAAGGAAGTCCAATCAAGATGGGAATTGTCAAATAAAGTTTGAATAAGAAAGATCCAGATAAAAAGGCCAATCTAAGATTAAAAAGAGTCATTCTTAGCCAAAATACGTTAAGCTGAGACAAAAAATCCATACATAGATTGGAAAAAGTCAAACTCCACAAGAATTAGTCTAATTGATATGGAGTAATTCAAATCAAGGTGAAAAAACTTAAATTGAGTTCAAATAAATCAAAAGGAGATGAAAAAAACCAAACCAAGACATAAGCTGTCAAATAGAACCAAATTTATTCAAATCGAGAAGGGAAAAAAGTCAAAGAGAGTCATAGTGGTTCAAACCAAAAAATGTCAAGAAAATACAAAAAAAGTTAAACTAAGTGAAATAGGACAAACGAAGAAAGACTAAGCCAAACTGATATGACAAATACAAAATGATATGGAAAAAGTCAAATCGAGATGAAATTAATCTAACTAAGACAAAAAAATTTAATACTAAGAAGAAGGAAGTGAGACATAAATGATAAAATTCAAAATGAGATAAAAAAAAAATCCAATCTAGTTGGAATTAGTCAAATCGATCTTGAATAAATTAAATTTATTCAAAAAAAGGTTAAATCGAGACAAAAAAGTAAAACCAAGTAAAAAACAATCAAAGAAAGTTAAAGTAAATTCAAGTTGTAAAAATCCAAACCAAGTTGAAAAATGTCAAACCAAGCTAGAGTAACTCATATCAAGACAAAAGAGTCAAAGACTCAAGGATAGACAAAAAAGTAAAACCCAACAGGTAGGAAGTCTAATTCAGGCCAAAAAATCAACCAAGACAAGAAATTCAAACCATGGTAGAATCAATCAAACTAAGATGGACTAAGTCAAATCAAGATGAAAAAATCAAATTGAGATGAAGTAAGTCGAATTGAAAAGGTAAACCAAGATGGAGAAATTCAAATCAAGACAAAATTAGTAAATCAAGAAAAAGGAAGTCAAACCAAGATAAACAGAAATGAAATAAGTGAAACCAAGTTGGAACCTAAAAACCTAAGATCAAGGATCTCAAACTATGTCAAACTAAGTTGTAACCTGACGCAAAGATTCAAACTATGTCAAAGTAAATCAAACTAAATCGAGATATGTCAAACTAAGTCAAACCAACTTTAAACGAGGTCAAACTAAGTTAGGATAGGATGAACAAAGTCATGGATGACCGAAATAATTCAAATATAATAGAAGTAAGATAAATTTATTCTCTATATACCACCTAATTTATGCATCCCACCAAGCTTCATGTTAGACCTATTTTTATGGCCCATTGACCACTCTATGCCCTAAGTCTAGCTTCACGACTCATCGACAACTCCATGGACTATGTACATTCATGACCCATCAATCACTATGTCATTAGAGAAAATTTGGGGTGTAAAATGGTACTTATATGAAAACGATGTTGGAATATTATAAACCCATTGCATACTTAGGATAAGAATATTTAATCACTTCTGATTAATTTCCTATCTAATGGCCTAAATACTTGGCATCCACTTTCACTACTTGTTCAATAGTTTCCATATATACCTCATGAGAGCCTTGATCCTGATTCTGGTTAGATCCTTCATACTTTATTTACTGCCAGATTTAGTAACTGGGCCTTCCTATAGATTATATCTTTAACCTACTTTACTCACGTCTTTGAGTGGATAAGGTAAATTTAGTAAAGTAGGAAACTGATACCTTTTGTTACCAAACCAAACTCCATGTTTTTGTCTCCAAATTCCATGATTAGCATTTTTCCCCATTACTCATTAAAACTCACTCATGATTCATCCAATTCGTGAGGTCCTTGATAGATTTGGAAAGTGCTTTATTCATCTATGGGGGTTTATCATATCTTAGTAAGTCTGGTTTATGAGCTAGAATGATTTTTTTCTAGCAAATCAATATTATTTTATAAGGATGTATTACTATTGTAATAATAATCAATTCATTTGATCGGTAGTCAATTACTATTCTTCTCTTGTATTCATTCTCATTATTCTTCTCTCTATTTTCCTTATGCATGCTTGTGAGAATTATCTTATAGCTACATCTACATCTTGTGCTTCTTCTTATCATCAAGGCTCTAAATATTCACAGTATCAAATATGTTATTTATACATGGTATCAAAGAGCAAGTTTTCTTAATTTCTACATGTTTTAGGAGCCATCAGTAATCTACATTAAAGCGCATCTAGCCTCCTATCCCTCTCTGAAGAAGAGATTGAATTGAGCTTACAATATTTTCTCGTTTTTATTGTACATGTTGCAAAGAGTATATTTTTGAGTGCATAAAACTATTATCATGGATTCCTGTTAATATGATTATGAATCCCTTCAACTATCATGAATTGAAATCCAAAATAGGCATTCCATTGCATAGTAAGGGACTATACAGAGTTTCTTTGGCTTTAGAGAATGAACCTAATGTTGTTTTTGAGAAATATCAGTGGCATAATGGGTTGGATTAATCCTATGGATTTATTTTTGTCTCTATTTCTCTTATTCTACTCTTTCATCTAGATGGTTTGAACACTCCAAACACGGTATGGACAAAAATTGAGTCTCTCTTTAAAGTACAAGATGAGATAAAAGTGCATCAGTTGGAGAACGAGTTATTCTCGTTGAGTTCAAGAATTTTCGAATTCATTGAATAGTTCTTCACCAAATTCAACTCAATTTTTCTATTTCTCGAGCAATGTGGGATTGAGAATAAGGAAGATCAATTGATCCTTTCCATTTTATCAAAACTGGGTCCTAAATACTTAGTTTTGTGTCTACTTTACATGCTACTAGGTTTGTTATTTCGAACTGGAAAATTAACTTTTTGAGTACAATCTTTGAATTCACTAGCAAATGATAAAAATAAATTTATTCAAACAGGTGCGCTTAGAATATACAAGGTTAAGGATCATGCTATCATATTTCAATGAAGTAAGAGTGCAAGATCAAAAGAGAAGCAAATAGTTAAAGAGAATAAGCCAAAGTCAAATAATGAAGATGAAATTTCGAACCCTACAGATGAAGGTTCAATGGAGAAATTCAAGAAGAAATGGAGCACATCCAAGTGTTATTATTGCACTAAGTGATTTCATCTTCAAGAGAAATGTTTCAACAAGAAGCTAGACATTATGTCTCAGTTTCTTGAGAAACATAGTATTGACATTCCAGATGAACTAAAGAAGCCTATTGAATCCTCATAGAAGTGTCATAGTGCGTAGTTCCAATGTAATATGAATTATTCCTTTAGTTATAGAGTTAAATCATTTCCTCACATATTTGATATAGATTCACTTCTGATATATTAGAATCAGAAACATCAGTTTCTTTCTTGAAAAATCCTCCTATGAGTCTACTAGATCCATCTCCCAATGATTGTGATTTTTCACTAGATCCTTACTTGTCTTTAAGGATCTCTTCCACACTTCATTTAAATGATAATAACTCTTGTTTAGAAGCATATTTGTAGGTTTATATGCATGTTATGACATCATCCATACCATCTATCATACCTTTGAATACTCTTAATTATCCAAGAGGATCATCTCAAAGTCGATCAAAGTTAAAGTATTCAAACAACAAAATAAACCTTATCAGTGTAAATAAATCGTCAACAACTTTCTGGAAACGCTTCTTTCATGCAAAAAAACCTACAGATGAAGAAGTTGTCAGCATTTGATGTTTCGACAAGGATGGTTAAAAATGCTAAAAGTGGTTAAAAAATGGTTTAATTTTTTTTTTTATAAGCTATGTCATTAAAAAGGTTGGATCCATGGGAATCAAACCCAATATCTCCACCAAGGTCACCACAATATTCATTAACAATCACATGGTTAAAATATTATTATGGTTGGAAAGGTTTAAATGTTAAAAAACAAGAGGGTCCAAGGGAATAGCCCTTGACCACATGACAACACCGAGGCCCCATTTGAAAATATATATTATAAACCATATGTTAAACAAGCAGTGGAAAGCCGCTAAAGAAGCCACATATTAATCCAACAAACTATATGGTATAACCATATATTGTAACATGGAATATAACGCGCCATTCAACATGCCAACAAAGCATATGTTTTAACCATTTAATATAACGTGTATCTAAATGTGCCACCGTAACCATAGTTTGTCGCGACCTTTTCCCATGTAGCAAAATAGTGCAGGAAGGGGAGAGGACCGCAGGTTTGACCTCAGGACCTCTGCCTCATACCCCCACACTTTAACCAACATGCCATCACGGTGATCCATGATCGGGATTAGGCAGATTTTGTTAAATGTTTGGAGAAGAGACTGGGGTTATAAATGGTCATATGGCCCATGTCCTGTGACCCAAAAACTACTCTTAAACTATATGTAAAACACAAATGCCAAACCACGGTGTTGAAGTTCGGAATTTTATAGCACACAGGGGTTGCATAGAGTACAAGGAAGGGTACAAGCATAGATCCCAAGGCACTCAGGCCATTTATGGGCATGGATCCCATGGTGGAATTCATACAGATTGTACTAATTTGTCTTACTTGTAGGAATTTTATCTCATTTTGCGTGCCAAACGAGGTCTCGGGAAGATACAATAAAGTTTATACTCATTTTTCTCATAATTTTGCAAGGAGATTAGTGGTGCAGTTTATTTTCTATTTCCAACTGACATAAAATATAGATGTTTCTAGAACACTCATTTTCAAAGCTTTGATGACTGAATAGATCATCCTTCCCATTGGAAGTGGCCCGAAGACGTAGCCTATGAGGGGGTGAACTCTGATATCAATTGTTGTATTCATTTTTTGGCTTGCATATCTATTTTTATTTGCTTATGTGAATGATTTAAAGCATTTAAAACAGTTTTTAATCCTATTTTATGATTATTTAACATGCAAATTCAAATGCAAATTTATGGTTAAAAGATCCTGAAATTTCAGATCAATTTTCGTATCAGAGATAGATAACCATTGCGTTGTGATTTTATGTTAACAAGATCCATGCTACAACGTGGTGAAGGAGAAATTGAAGATCATGTTTCAAGAAATGAACATGTCATTGATGAAAGAAACAAGAGTGAGTTATTTCATATTAGAGTAATATCCAAACGTACTAAAATTGGTACTCTTTTTATAGTGGATCACAAGCAAGCCTCATTTCAAAATAAATTATTAAGAAATTACAATTGGAAACTAAGTCACACCCTAAGCCATATCTACTTGGATGGGTATGTGATAATGAACAATTACAAGTTACAAAATAGTGTAGACTTAGGTTTGCCATCACTTATGGATTTGTTGATGAGGTAGATTTAGATGTGGTTATATTGGATATATATGGTATTATGTTGGGAAGTCCATATCTGTATGATAGGAAGGATATATTTTACACAGAAGATAACATATATCATATCACTAAATATGACATTGAATATATTGTTTGTGCACATCGCATGAAAACTAATATTTCTTTAGTTTCTGCAAGTCAAATGAAGAGGTTGGTAAATGCAAGTAAAAACTTTGTGCTTATGATAGTAAAATAAAAATATGTTGAACAAACTAAATCCTTTAAAGGTTGTGATATTGAAATTAAAAAGGACTTTATAAAAGTGGTATCTGATTATGATATTATATTTCAAGAACCTAAATGATTACCTCATTAAAAGGAAAATCAACATGAAATTCATTTACAACCGGATGAACCTCTTCCTAATATTGTTATGTACAGGTATTCAATTATTGATAATGCATATGTAATGCCCCATATTAACGTTAATTAAAGTTTATTAGTAAATACTTTTATTAAATTAAACTTATACTATATGAATGATTAAAGTTTATTAGTAAATACTTTTATTAAATTAAAACTAATTATTTTACTGACTTTACAATTGCGTAAAAACATTAAAATTGGTAATATATGACATTTTTGACACGTAAAAGTCAAGAGAAATACATTACACATGTCAGACCTATCGGAACGGTACTACCCATGATAAAATAAAATAATAATTAAAGAGGCGGTGGAAGGAGGTATAAGGAGGGAAGGTTGGACTTTATTTTGGAAAAGAAATTGGACTCTGCATGAGGAAAACAAAGAGGAAAAATACTTGAGGAGGGGGACAACTCAAGGATGAGAGTATATGTAAACAACTGAGACTGAGAAGATACAGAATGGAGAGGAAGCTGCTCTCGATTTTATTGGTCTGTGGGCTCGGGGGCTTGGAAACCCGTGGGTTTCCTAGGGCCAGCACATGATGAGAGCTGGTCGGCAGGGTGGCACATCATTTTGTTGATTAAGGCTCGGATGGAAAGCTGGAAGAAGAAGGAGCCTACAGGGTTCACGGCAAACTGTTGGATCTACCACAATCTATTTCCAGGTATTTAAATTTCAGGTATGTAGATATTAAATTCATGCATGCTATTATGGTCTAATTTATGAAAAATTCATAAAGTTATCAACATGTACAGTTCAAAATTTTTACTTGAATATGTTTACAGTTCATACTTATACTTACATATGTCTATAAATTTATAAAACAGACCTGGATATAAATCTGTAATGCAATCTAAAATGTTTTGATAGAGAACATTACAGAGAATTGGACACAGTGCTCTAACCGTTAGGTAGAGCACTACAGCATAGATAAAGAAACATGTTTAGGAATCAATTGAGAGAGGGGCCATTCGACCAAGTTCCTCTTAGTTTGTTCACCAATTGGTTTGGTGCTAAATAAATATGGAACATGGCATATGTGTGTTGATTATAGGGAACTAAACATTATCACAATAAATAACATGTATCATCTTTTTTGAATTGATGAAATTTTAGATCAATTAAGAAATGCAATCTTTTTCACTAAGTTAGACTTAAGAAGTGGCTATGATAAAATATGTATTCATGACAATGATATTTGGAATACTTCTTTAAAAACTAAATAGGGATTAAATGAATGGATGGTAATTCCCTTTGGGCTTTGTAATGTACTCGCAACATTTATGAGGGTGATGAATGATTTGTTTAATCCCTTCATTGATGACTTTGTTATAGTCTACTTAGATGATATTTTTATTTTCAGTCGAACTTGGGAAGATCATGTAAAGCATGTTAAACAAGTATTGGATGTAGTTGTAAGGGAAAAATTATATTTAAATATGTCTAAATGTGAATTTGAAAATAAATATTTAGTATATCTAGGTTACATTGTAGGGGGTGTTGAATTGAGGATTGATCCCTCTAAATTTGACATCATTGTAAACTGACCTAAGATAAATAATGTAACAGATGTAAGAATATTTTTGGGAGTATCCCAATACTAGAGGAAGTTCATTATGAACTTATCCTTCATAGCTTCTCCATTACATGATTTGACGGGCATGAACAAAGTGTTTCAAAGGGAAGGAAAACAATATAAGTCCTTTGATACTCTGAAAGAAAATATCAATATCGCTCCAGTACTTGCACTGTCGGATCTACAACAACCATCTGAGATAGAAACTGATGCTATTGGTTATGAAATGGGGGGAGTCTTAATGCAACATACAAAACCAATATTCTATCACTCTGAAAATTTCTCTAAAACAATAATCAATTATCCAACCTATGACAAAGAGTTGTATGCATTAGTACAAAGAGTTAAAAAGTGGAAACATTACCTAATGGGTAAAGTAACAATCATACATAGTGATCATCAACCACTACAATATTTACAATCACAAAGTAAGATAAAACAATGAAGGCATTTAGATGGATCGTGGGTTTTCTACAACAATTTCGTTTGGTTATCAAGTATAATAAAGGAATTCAGAACAAATTTGCAGATATGTTATCTAGACCTCCAACAAATGCTTCTATAGTCATTCAACAAATTCCTTTAGTTAATACAAGTTATGATGACCAATATAATAAGGATGAAGATTTCAAAGAATTTTATGAATCACTAAGTCATGGCTATCATAATGAAGAATTGAACTATCATATCAATTACAAGTTGTTGTATCATGTTGGTAAAATATGTATTCCACAAAGTGAAAGGGTGCATGTGATAAGAGAATCTCACACTTCTGTCATTTCAAGACATTTTGGAGTAGGTAAAACTATAGAACAATTACAAAAAAATTTCTATTGGCCTCAAATGAATGACATAGTGTTCAATATGTAAAAGGTTGTGTTATGTGTGCAACAAGAAAACCAAGTAATAGAAAGTTAGGCTTGTACACTCCACTTCCAGTTCCTTCTCGTCAATGGGAAACTGTTTCAATGGATTTTGTAGGAGGTTTACCAAGGTCTAGAAAAGAAAATGACTATATCTATGTTGTTGTGGATCGATTCTGTAAAATGTGTATACTCATGCCTTGTAAAAATAATATCACAACTTAGATGACTGCTTATTTATTCTTTCAAAATGTATGGGTCCATTTTGGACTTCCTACTTCTATTATTTCTGATTGAGATTCCTGATTTCTTGGGAAATTTTGGCCATATTTATGGGAACTTATGGACACAAAGCTGAA
Source organism: Pseudotsuga menziesii (assembly GCA_001517045.1). Classification (NCBI taxonomy): domain Eukaryota; kingdom Viridiplantae; phylum Streptophyta; class Pinopsida; order Pinales; family Pinaceae; genus Pseudotsuga; species Pseudotsuga menziesii. The sequence goes on along the minus strand of LPNX010144581.1, from coordinate 218,170 downwards.
AAAAAGAACAACATTTCATCCACAAACTAAAGTGGTCAACCAAACCATGGTACATCTTCTTCGAGGGTATTGTTCTAAGAATCCTAAACTTTGGGATGAACAAGTGCATTGTGTACATCATGCCTACAACAAAGCTATACACTCTTATAGTCAGAAGTCTCCATTCGATACATGTTTTGGGTACTTGTCAAAGTCTCATTTAGACTTTGTATTTGGTAACTATACACTGGAATGTGGACAGGTTGATGCATATAAAGCTCAAAAGTTTATTAAGTAGATCCAGTTAATTCATCAAGCAATGCAGGAACAATTGGAATCAATTCAATCCAAATACAAAGAACGACATGACAAGCATCATATATATCATCATTTCCATATTAGTGATCGAGCATGGCTTCATATCAGCAAAGACCGACTCCAAGGTGAAGGTAGAAAGTTGAAAACTATCAGGTATGGACCCTTTATAGTTCTAGAAAAATTTAGTAATAATGCTTTTGGGTTAGAATTGCCTCCTTATATGCAAATGTATTCAATTATTAATGTGGAAAACTTAAAACTATATTAGTTTCTTATGATTGTAGACCAATATGTACAAGTTCAAGCACCTTCTATGTACGGGTTTTCTCCTTAGTATCTTAATGAAATTCAGGAATATGTAATACTGGACAAGAAGGTCTGATATTCATGAAGAGGAGACATATATTTTCTTCATGTGGTGTTCAAAGAAATGAATCCAAGCGAAACAAGGTGGTTAGAGACCGAAATAGTGAGGGAGTTGTACCCTCACTTATTTTTTGAGTTATTTCATGCTTTTGGTGGCCCAAAATATTCCCAATGGGAAGATTTTACCCAATAGGATCATATCAAAGTTTATCAAAGCTAAAGTCTTCAAACAATGAAACAAATCTTATGAGGGTAAAGAACCCATTGACAACTTTCCGTCAATGTTTGTTTCCTACGAAACAACCTCCAGATGAAGAATTTTTCAGCATTTGAAGTTTCATTAAGGATGGTTAAAAGTGTTAAATGTTGTTAAAAAATGGTCAAAAAAAAGGTTTTATAAGCTATGTGGATAAAAATCTTGGATCCATAAGAATTGAACCCAAGACCTCAACCAAGTTCACCACAACCTCCATTAGCAATCACATGGTTCAAATATTATTATGGTTGGAAAGGTTATTGTTGAAATATTGTAACTTTGAAGAATATTCTATATGTATCTTTTGTGGTCCCCGAGGGTCCTATTGGGAGAACCACTTGTATTACTTTGTTTCCCGATGCTTCTACTCAGAAGAACTAATAAGAGTCATGAGGTAGTCCCCTCTAATTTTAAAGGTGGGTCATTAGCACCCGAGTGTGGTTACTTGAGTTTACATGTGTAACTCGAGCCTACATGATTAACTCGAGCCTACATGTCGAATGAGTTAATTAAAGTGAACGGATGAATATAAATAGAGGCGTAGCGCTCCTCATTTGGAGCACACACTCTCACTTGTGTAGCGCATTAGTGGAGAAGAGAGAAATGGTTGGAGAAGGAGGAGGATCAGGCTTTGATCTCCTTGTTGGTTTTATCTTTTACATTTTGGGGCATCTATATTGAGGAAGATTTTGCTGGGTTTTTCCCTTTAGGGTTTTCCCAAGATAAATATTTGTGTTCCTTTTGTATGGTTTTGCTTGTCAATCTTTCAGTGATCCTGTTTATATGATTTTGTTATGAAAATGAAATGAAATCCTGATGTCTTAGCTAAGCATATGAGAATTTAACATGGTATCAGAGCCACCCTGAAAGAAGACATTGTGCAACTATAGAATCTAGGGATTCTTAATTTTTGTTTATTTCTCCACAATCAATCAGCAAAATAAGGCTAGGATGACTCTCCATTGAAGGGCACATCTTTCTGTCGAAGCGGAATTCGATTCCGAGCATTTTTAGTTTTCGGTGCGGGAAATTAGGGCTTCTTGCAAAAGAAGAATTTTTGAGTGAGCCCAGCATAGGATTTATCTCCTCATAAAAATCGAATTTTAGAGACCTGGATCAATATTTTTGGTTGGGTGAAACTTTGGGAAATTCAAACCCTAGTTTGACCCAGAGCTAGAAAAACCCTAAATACTAAAACTGCTAAGTTTTGGTACATTCTCTATATCCCACTATTGGAGAATGTTAAGGAGTTGAAACTTGCAGAGGCTGAAGATAAAATCCCAATTTACGCTGTATCCAACATTCAACTTCATATTCGCTATATTCTATGAGATATGAGCCCTCCATGTTAGGGTTCCAGCCTCTTCCAAAATTCATCCCTAAACAGGACACCTGGGGAGAATTGCTATTTATTGGGATACCAAGGTCAAAATGGAATTCCTAAGGATGTTATAGAAATATCATGGACTGTGCTTTTTGTGGTCCAAATTTTAGATCCAGAAGATGAAACAGTGACACATGGCAGGCTGTACAACCTCGTTGTTCTGAACAGTCCTATAACAGGTCACCTTGAGAAAAGGATCATAAATCCCAATTGGTGAACCCAATTTTAATGAAACATATGGTTTTGGATCAGGAAAATTCTAGGTTACCCCAGTGCAAAATTTCAGACATAGAGGAGCATTAAGTTCGTAGATATCACAGAAATAGTGACAGGCATTTCTGCCGAAGAAATTGGAAAACTAGGGCTTCCTGTTCCGAGAGCTTCCCTCCACTGTTTTCAGAAAAGGAGTACATTGGACAACTCCATTTGAAGAGATATATATTTCTATACAATCATATATAAAATATTCCAAGTTTTGAAAATTAGGGTTTCTCTGATAAACCCTAGATCAGCTCCGGAAGCAGGACGGACACCTCAAATCGATAAGATCTAATCTTTAGCTATCTGCATTTGAGGTTCTCACTTCAAAGTGATCTATCACATCATCTTGTTGATAATCTTGGTGAAATTGACAAATTCCAAGCATGGAAGTATGTGATCTCTTTGAAGAAAATGAATTGGACACCTACATGAGTAGAGAGGTTCCATTTCTAGAGGGAGATGAGGCTCAAAGCCTTACACCAAAAGAACTTGGTCAAGGCCAAGAATATCATTGTTGACTCAGTCACGGATCAACTTTTTCCACAAATGTATTCCCTAAAGACACCAAAAGAGATGTTTGATTCCTTGACCAAGCTATTTGAAGGAAAGAACATACATCAGAAAATGACCTTAAGAAACAAATTGAAGAGGTAAAAGAAGAAGTGAAGAATGGAGAAGTGGTGATAGCCACCTTGAATGGCCTCCCAGGATCATGGGATTCATTCATGCAAAAAATGTATGCCAGAAGGAAGTGATTACTTTGAGCTCGACTCATAAGAAGAGAAGAAGAATATGGGAGCAATTGAAGATCAAGCTCTCACCATTCAAAGAAGATCCCTCAAGCGATGAGGAATATGAAGAACTCAATTCTCGAAGAACCTCTTATTCATCTTATCATTTGGATAAGAAATGATGATGTCATGAATGAAGAAGATGATGAAGTAGAAGGATAAAGAAGGAGTCTACCCACGAAACGAATAAAATATAAGTATTCAATTGTCATTGCATGATATTTTTTTGTTATGCATTTGATTATATTTAGTTGATGTGTTATGCATGATAGACTGTTTGCATTAATGATAGTATACTACTAATATGCATGTGATCATTGAGTAGCTCATGGTGCTATACAACTCTCCATTGCTACTTATCTAGAATGAAACCTCTTTACTGACATATTGGATTAGTGCACAATCTCAATGATGTCATGGTAGAGATGGAAGGCATCTAGAAAGTTTCTCTGAGATATGGATGAATGTTGTATTGGCTAAACAATTGCATGATGCATAAGAATTTGTTGTTATGCATATGTTTTATGAAATAGTTCTAACCATGCAACTGGTGCATTATAATTGTAGGAAAGGTCCTGTATAACCTCCTACAAGAAAAGAAGGATGAGACTTGTTCTGAAGAACAAGTGATGACAATTCAAGATTCACTCCAATAAACATGAATCTGAAGCTCCCAGGGTCAGAGACACCAAGGCAGAAGAGAGAGTTTCATAGAGCGGTAGATCCACCTCGAAGGATGAATACCACCATCGGTGCGAGAGATAACTCAAGATGAAGAAAAGAATGCTATGAAAGAATCTATGATCAAAGAATAACAGTTGATCATGGGACATAAAGGGAAGTATGTAGTATCTTCCATATGGATCTACAAGAACAAGTGTACAAAGCAAGGTTCATGATTTGCCTCAGAAAGAATAGACTATGACATAACATACTCTATTGACCAAACCTGCTAGAAGTATATATCAAGCATAGAACCACCTATACAGAATGAATAAGGAAGAAGATACTCCACTTCAGGGGGAGTGACTAGAGAAGATATCTGAGTTCGACATGATATGACATGATGGATCGAGACTTTACCAAGAGTAAAGTGGGTTCCAACCTTCAAGGTTGAATGCAGAAGACTAGAATATGTTGATGACCTGACAAGACGAACTCATGGAAGATATTATGATGAAAGAATACTAGAATGATGTTTGCTATATAATACTCAAACCAAAAAGCAAGAATGTGGTATCTTCCAAATGGATTTGTAAGATAAAATATGCTGCTAATAGAAGTAAGGAAAGACTTGTGGCTTCTCTCAGAAAGAGGGAATTAATTCTGAAGAGACACTTACTCTAGGAAGCAAGGTATACTTCCTTCAGAACTATCATGGTAGTTTCTTCCATGATGAAGTAAAGACAAGCCTTCCTTAATGGTATGATTCAGGAAGAGTTTTAAATCGAATAGTCATGAGGATTTGAAGTTGAAGACACATGGAATCACGTATGCAAGTTGAAGAAGGCCCTCTATGGTCTGAAGCAAGCTCCCAAAGCTTGGTATGGAAGAAAAGATAGTTTCCTATAAATTATGGGCTTTACCAAGAGTAAATATGATCCTAACATTTATCTCAAGGTTGTAGAAGATGAACCTATCATCCTGTTATTATATGTGGATGACTTATTCTTGACAGGGAATGAGAAACAGATAATGGAAAGAAAGAAGAAACTAGCAGAAGAATTTGAGATGAAAGACCTTGGGTTAATGCATTATTTCCTAGGTCTGGAAGTATGGAAAAGTTTAGAAGGAATCTTTCTCAACCAGGGAATGTATGCAGTAGAGATATTGAAGAGATTCAATATGTTGGAATGCAAAGTCATGGCCACACCCATGGACTCCAACCTGAAGCTGTTAGCTGATGACTCATCAGAGTTAGTGGATGTGACTCATTACAGACAGATCATTGGGTCATTGATGTACTTAACAAATACCAGACCAGACATTTGTTTTGTTGTGAACACCTTAAGTCAATATCTTGTTCAACCAAGACGGGTTCACCTAGTAGCTGCAAAACATGTGATGAGATATCTAAAAGGGACTATAGACTTTGGTATATACTATGATGGTAGCCACGAGTATAGATTGTATGGATACACAGATTCAGATTGGGCTGGAAGTATCTCAGATAGGAAAAGCACATCAGGTAGATGCTTTTTTTTTGGGTCTGCTATGAGTTCATGGTTTAGCAGGAAACAATCCAGTGTTTCTCTTAGCACGGCTGAAGCAAAATACATAGCATATTTCTCTGCTAAGTTGTGAATTCATATGGCTTTGGAAGCTGATATCAGGTCTCTTTGACCTGAAGATAGATACTACAATGATTCTATGTGATAACCAGACTTATGATGATAGAGAACCCCGTGTTCCATCGTAACACATAGAAATCCAGTATTTCTACATACGAGATAAGATGCAGATGATGATGTTTCAGTATTTACATACTGTAGATGCAGATGATGGTGATTCAGTATTTCTATACTGAATATAGAGATGATGATGTTTTAGTATTCCCATACTAAATATATATATGATGATGATTTCAGTATTCCCATACTGAAGATATAGATGATGTTTCAGTATTTACATACTGTAGATGCAGATGATGGTGATTCTGTATTTCTATACTGAATATAGAGGTGACGATGCTTTCAGTATTCACATACTGGAGATACAGATGGTGATAGTTCAGTATTCACATACTGAAGATGTAGCTGAGGATGGTTTAGACGATGATGTATTGACAAAGCCTCTGTCTTGAGTAAAGTTTGAACACTTTCATGACAAGCTTGGTGTTGTTCGAAAAGACCTTCCTCGAAAGGGGGAGTAGTGATGTTGCAGTGGGATTGTATCATCCCTGGGAACTTTCCCTAAAGTGATCCGGTGACCTCAGTCCTTGAGAATGAAGAGGGATTGTATCATCCTGGGACATCTGTCCAGAATAGATCCAGTGACTTCGGTCCTCATGAATGTGGTGGGATTGCATCATCCCTAAACTTAGGTTCAAAATGTATCCAAAGGTCTCAGACCCCGTGAATGTAGTGGGATTGCATCATCCCTGAAATTCGGTTCAAAGTGTATCTAGAGGTCTCGGCCCCCGTGAAAGTGGTGGGATTGCATCATCCCTGAACTTCGGTTCAAAATGTATCCGGAGGTCTCGGCCCCCATGAAAGCAGTGGGATTACATCATCCCTGGAATTCGGTTCAAAATGTATCCAGAGGTCTCGGTCCCCATGAATGTGGTAGGATTGCATCATCCCTGAACTTCGGTTCAAAATGTATCTAGAGTTCTTGGCCCCCATGAATGTGGTGGGATTGCATCATCCATGAACCTCGGTTCAAAATGTATCCGGAGGTCTTGGCCCTCGTGAGTGTGGTGGGATTGCATCATCCCTGAACCTTGGTTCAAAATGTATCCGGATATTTCGGTCCCCATGAAAGTGGCAGGATTGTATCATCCCTGGACCTAGGTCCAAAAGTGATTCGAAGACTTTCATCTTCGTGTTGTGGATTGCAGGTTGTTGCTAATGATGATGACATACTGATTGAAAGATCAGAGTATGATGATGATGATGTTGTTGTTCGAAAGATCAGAGTATGATGATGATGATGTTGCTATTTGAAAGATCAGAGTATGATGATGATGATGTTGCTAATCGAAAGGTCAAAGTGCTGAAGATGTTGATGCTGATCGAAAAGTGTGAAAGATGTTGCTGCTAATCGAAAGGTCAAAGATATTGTTGATCGAAGCGGTCAAAGATGTTGCTAGTCGAAGCAGTCAAAGTGTTGATGTTGCTGAAGACTGAAGATTGAAGATGAAGACTACATGATGTTGAAAAGCTTCCAATGATTTATAGATGTGCTACCCTAATGATGTTGATGATGTCCTCTATCTCTCTCTCTCCTGTTATTGTTGTTGTTGATGTTGTTGTAAAATACCCTTCTCGTTAAGGGGAAGTGTTGAAATTTTGTAACTTCAAAGAATATTCTATATGTATCTTTTTTGGTCCCCAAGGGTCCTATCAAGAGAACCACTTGTATTACTTTGTATCCCGATGCTTCTAATCAGAATAACTAATAAGAGTCATGAGGTAGTCCCCTCTAATTGTAAAGGTGGGTTATTAGCACCCTAGTGTTGTTACTTGAGCCTACATGTGTAACTCGAGCCTACATGATTAACTCGATCCTACATGTCAGATGATTTAATTAAAGTGAACGGATGAATATAAATAGAGGTGTAGCGCTCCTCATTTGGAACACACACTCTCACTTGTGTAGTGCATTAGTGGAGAAGAGAAAAGTGGTCGGAGAAGGAGGAGGATCAGGCTTTGATCTCCTTGTTGGTTTTATCTTTTACATTTTGGGACATCTATATTGAGGAAGCTTTTGCTAGGTTTTTCCCTTTAGGGTTTTCCCAGGATAATCTTTGTGTTCCTTTTGTATAGTTATGCTTGTCAATCTTTCAGTGATCCTATTTATATGCTTTTTCTATGAAAATGAAATGAAATACTGATGTCTTAGCTAAGCATGTGAAAATTTAACAGTTATATGTTAAAAAGTGGGAGGGGCCAAGGGAATATCCCTTGACCCCATGCCAACAATGAGGCCCCATTTGAAACTATATATTATAAACCATATGTTAAATAAGCAGTGGAAATCCATCAATGAAGCCACATATAAATCCAACATACTATATGGTATAACCATATATCATAACGTGGAATACAATGCACCATTCAACATGCCAACAAAGCATATGTTTTAACCATATAATATAACTTGTATATAAATGTTCCACCATAACCATAGTCTTCCACCACATTTTTCCATGTATCATAATAGCATAGGAAGGGGAGAGCCCTGCAGGTTTGACCCCAAGACCTATGCCCCTTACCCCCATGCTTTAACCAACATGCCATCACAGTGATCCATGATAGAGATCGGGTGGAGTTCGTTAAATGTCTATATTGGAGTCCCAATTTATAAAACGAGCATGTGTCCCATGGACCGTGACCTAAAAGCTACTTTTAAACTATATATAAACCACAAATGCCAAACCACGGTGGTGGAGTTCAGATCTTTACAACACGTGGGGATTGCACAAAGTACACAGCAGGGTACAAGCACAGGCCCTGAGGCACTCGGGTCATTAATGGGCACATATCCTAAGGGGGAATCTGTACAGATTGTACTTGTCTGTCTTATTTGTAGGAATTTGGTCTTGTTTTTCATGATAGATGAGGTCTTTGGAACATACAATCATCTTTATACTCATTTTTCTCATAATTTCACAAGGAGTTCAGTGGTGTTGTTTATTTTTGTTTCTGATTGACAAAAAACAAATGTGTTTCCATAACATTCATTTTGCAAGATTTGAAGACTTAATAGATCGACCTTCCCAATGGAAGTGGCCCAGAGACGTATCCCATGAGGGGGTGAGAGTTCGTTATCAACTCTTGTCTTCATTTTCTCGTTTGCATATGTCTTTTTATTTTCTTATGTGAATGATTTAAAGCATTTAAAGTTCAGTTTTTAGGCATGTTTTATGAACATTTAACATGCAAATTTGAATGAAAATTTATGGTTAAAAGATCCTGAAATTTTATATCACTTAAGACTATACAAGCATCAAGTTCACTAATTGATTCCTCATTGGATTCCTATGCAGTATTACTTATATTATAGGGTTTCAAGTCTTACCTATTTTTCACTGGTTGGTTATCCATGACCTTAGTCATCATTGGACTTATATTTCACATGTTTTGATATATTCTAAACACTTATGATTCATATCTCAAGTTGATCCATCATTCATATTTTTACACTCATCAATTTTCCCCGGTTGCTCGACCTTTTCCTACTCTAGCCCTATATGCTCATGGAGACACTAAACCTTTGGTATTTGTTATTCCATATGATAATATTTATAATATATCAGAGTATTTTCAGCTTCATTTCAGAATTGGGAAGGTGCTACAACATATTGAAAAGAATATACAAGGGTCATCTCACCATTTTGTAGCTATACAAGGAACTAATTGTGTTGCTTATTGTGTTGATTTTTCTACTATTTCCGAAGGATTATGCACACATATATTTTTATTTTTATGTTTTGTTTGCATATGAGAGTATTTTATCAGCAAGAATCATTCATATAATGCCCCCCCTTCATCAATTGATGAGCTACAAGGAATTTCTACTCTTTTTTCTTGCATATACTACTCTCTAGCGCATGAGCATGGATTTCACAACTTATTCATCAAATTCTTCAATCATAAGTAGTTCATTCATCTCATTTGAGTGAATAACAATATATTTTGAAGACATATTGATCAATTTTGTGCCTTTTCCTTTCTTAATGGAGTATTTTCCCCATGTGGGTTTTCCTCTTTCCTCACTTTTCTGGACATGAATAATTGTGAAGGGTGACCATAGAATTGTTGTTGGGGCCTATATACATCTATATTTCATATTATTTCAGATAAATCCATCATAGAGTCATACTTAAAGGGATTGTTGGAATATTATAAACCTACTACATACTTAGGATAAGAATATTTAATCATTTCTGATTAATTTCCTATCAATTATCCAAAATAGTTGGCATCCACTTGCAGCACTTGGTAAATACTTTCCATATATACCCTAGGATTTCATTTATCCTACTTCCAATTAGATCCTCCCTACTTTATTGATTGCAATATTTAGTAAGTTCTCCTTCCTACATATTTTTTTAGTATCCTGGTTTATTCCTGCCTTTCAGTGGATAAGGTAAAGCTAGTCAACTAGAAAACTACTATCTTTTATTTCCCACCCATCCTCCATGTGTTTCTCTCAATATTCCATGATTAACATGTTTTTCCATCACTCATGACAACTCACTCATGAATCATTCAAATTGTGAGGTCCTTGATAGATTTGGAAAGTGCTCTAGTCAATTATGGGTGTTTATCATATTTTAGTAAGTCTTCCTTAATAGATAGCACAATTTGTCTTCTAGAAACTTAGTTCTCCTTTATAAGGATGTATTGATATTGTAATAATCATCAATTCATTTGATCAATATTCAATTACTATTCTTCTCTTGTATTCAGTCGCATTATTCGTATCTCTATTTTCCTTATGCATGCTTGTGAGAATTATCTTTGTAGCTAGATATACATCCTGTGTTTCTTCTTATCATCAAATATATACTTCATTCATGATATCAGATCTTCTATTTCTATAAACAATCCATATCGTAAGAAAAAAACCACCTCATAAGAAAAGATCCATTAAATTCAATAACCAATAGAATTTAAAGAAACGAGTCAACCATAATAGTTGAGTTGGTATATAATAATAAAATAATATTTATGAATTGGAGCAAAAGAGAAAAAAACTATTTTTTCATTCATATTTTCAACATATCACCCTATCATTTTACTCAAATTTCGTGTGGGATAACTAGTTGGAAGCAAAATTAATTTCCGCATCTAATGAGTACCCTCACTGTATAATTTTGATGGACCCCACCCCACTAAAAATGTGAAATACATTTAAAAAAATGTTTAGTGGGGTGTGGTCCATCAAAAGTATAAGGTATGGGAACTCGTAGGATGTAGAATTTAATTCCACATCCAACGAGTTCTCCCACTCAAAATTTGAATAAAATGACAAGGATATATGTTGAAAATATGAATGAAAAAAAGGTATTTTTTCTCTCTTCCTCCAAAATTCATATATATTATGTTATTATTATAACTGTTACTTTATTTTTTTCCTTAGGAGGCCCATTTTAGATCTCAAATGTTCTCTGATGGGGTTTCTAAGAATCAGGTCCTACTAATGGCTCTAAATATCCCTACTTAGCTTCATATCCCACCAATTTCGCCATGGCCCATCGCCTAGCTTCATTGACCACAAATCACTCCTAGTCCTTCCTAGCTTGAAGTCCTACTAGTTGCTTGACATCAATCGTATTAAATTTGTATCCCAGTAATGGATCTATATCCCACCTAGATTTATGGCCCATTAGTTGCTCCATGTCTTCTCACTTAACTTTGTCTCCCAATAATGGACATGTAGCTCTCCTAGGTTCATGACCTACACTTTGGCCCCAAAAGTATCATTTCAACCATGTACTTCTCTTTGTGTCCCACCAGCTACTCTAAAGGTTGACTAGCTTCATGGCCCAATGGCTACTCTGCAACTGCTCCCATAGTTTCAGGGCTACCTTGACACTCCGCAATGTTCTTAGCTTCGTGGAACATTAGTTGCTTTGTGGCCTCCTGTCTATTGTTATGACCAATCAACAAATTTGTGATTCCCTATTAGATTCATGTCCCACCATGAAATTCCCCCTATATTTGGGGACTCTAGGATTCCCACCTTTCCTTACTCCACTCGTAAACCCTAAATTTCTTGGTGACTTACACATATTTTTTTTCTCGGTGCACCAAGGAACCCAATTTTCTCCATGACTTAGCAATTTTTTCCACATCCTCCTTTGAGAAACCCCAAATTTATCTTCAACTTAGCCATTTTTCACTACAATACACCAAGAAACCCCAAATTTCCACATGGCATAGCCCTAATGGTGATGATGTTGATGAATTCATTTCTCAAAGTCAAAACAATATTGGAAAAAATTCAAGCCAAGCTAGAGTAAGTAAAACTGAAAAAAATCATATAGAGCAAGAAAACGTTATATCAACAAAAAATTAGTCAAACCGAGTTGGAGTAAGTCAAATAGAGATTGGAAACTCAAACCAAGAGGAAAAAATAGACTAAGATGAAATCAATCAAAGTGAGATCAAAATTTCAAAATGATCTTAAATAAATCAAATAGAGATGAATGATGTCAAATCAAGATGGAAAAAATCAAACAAAACTAGAATAAGTCAAACCTATTTTAAGTAATTCTAACAAAGAAAGAATCGATCAAACCAAGATGGATAAATTCAAATCGAAATGGAAAAAGTGTAACATACCCATAAACCTAAACAAATCCTTACGGTGTGCGGTATAAAAAATATTCTATTAAATCGCTCAAGAACACCAATTAAGTTAATCTCATTGATTACTTAACCTTATAATCATTCTTATATATTAATAGTTTACAAACGAAATCACTCATACACAACATAAAAATGGATACTACTACTAAGTATCAATTTAATGGTTCAATACTTTGACACAACAAATACCATTTACTTCTAAAATTATATTATATTTTCCTTGAATTTCTCTAACTTTTAGATATACCCCAATATTATAAATGATAACTCACACAAGAAAATATTAATAAGTACAAAAGTCATAATGACTTTTATCTATGTAAGATATGTCACTCTTAGTCATTGTTTCTTTTATATACAAGAGGCCATTCCCTTTACTAATAATCGTAATCATAATGTATATAGAAAATTTCCTAGTTTACCTTATGTTTACTCACTTAACCCCACCTTTCCCATACATGAGTACTCATGTATATATCCTTGATAACTTAATCAGACTTTCAACAAACTCTAGGAACATATATATATTTTTTAGAGTGTTCTTAGTAGATTAGGTATCTCTTAATATTGAATACTTTACTCATAGATAAGACACCTGCAATGTGTTAGTCACATGATGGTCCTTTGAATGCAATGACCATTAAAGAATAAGCATGTTATTCAGTTACAGTTAACATCCTCCATAACTAGTAACCATATAATGTACTCGATCTCCTAGGAACAAATTGTAGGAGATGAAGTATAAGTTTCCTAATTCGGTTGATGAGAAAACAACAATGTTAGAAAAATTTGATGATAAAACAAACCTAATTTACAAAATATGTACATATGCAAAGTGATTTCACTATACTTGTATTTTGAGAATTAGTCTAATTCATTTCCACCATTGGAACACATTCTATGCATCCACCACTCAAAAAAACATGTTAATTCAATGTAAATAATCACACTACAATAAAATTATAACTTCAACAATGCAAACTACATAGTAAGCTTAAAACATGATAAAATATTTCCATATTCAAGACTTAACCATTATGGCTACTACTCTAATCTGAGAAGGACTTGAGTGACTGAAAGAATGCCTATGACTTTCCTCCCAACCAATGACTCTATTTGGCATTTGTTTTTCCACCTATATTTACCCTCGAGATGGGAAGCGAATCCAGTAGGGTAAGTTTATAAAATCAGAGACTCTTTCAATATTGAATATAACTTGTTTATTAGACTCTTAACCTCTCTCTAGTCAATATAATAATACAAATTACCATTAAATCCTTTCTCTAATCCAGACATGAAGAAGGGATTTCACTGATATTGATAATTTAAGTTTAATAAGCAGACCTAGTTAAACCGCATAAAAGGATTTCCAAACTATAACACAAAAATAGACAAAGGAAGGTCATATCTCAGACCTGAAAATTATGTTCAAAATGCAACCATGAATAGGTCGGATCAGATCATGATTCAAACCGAGGCACATGGAAATCAAATTGTAATGGTTTGATTCGCCATAACCAATTCCGACATTGGGGACATTGCAGTTATACAACACGATGGAATTATGGACATAATAGTAAAGAGATACCCTAACTCATATATGGAAGTTATACAAAGAAAACACAGTCGATCCAAACACGACAGAGTTGTTTACAATCCAAAATAATAGCAAAGATTCCCAATGCCAGCTATGAGTTTGATCTCACATAATCTAATGCAGTCAACATGGGAATAAACTGCATATTTCATATCTATATTGTATATAGGCTAAAAAGTAGGAACTCGAATTAATTCCTCCACACTTAGGGAAGGAAAATGATTGAAAAAAAGTAGATTCTAATTACATCATACATATATGGTTTCAATTTGAAATATAGAGCGAAAAACAATCATAATTATTAGATTTGATTTCATACCAACACACAGATGTGTCACACAATACATATGTGGTTCAATTCAAAATGTAAAACGAAAGCAGAGTCATAATTCTTAGATCTGATTTCACAATACAGATATGTTTCAATTCAAAATATAGAGTGATTCCAAACCAACATGCAGAAGTGTCAGACAATACAAATATGGTTTTCAATTTAAAACTTAGAGTGAAAACGCTATCATAATTCTTAGATTTGATTCATACCAACATGTAGAGGAGTCACACAATATATATCTAGTTCAATTCAAAATGTAGAGTGAAACCATAGTAATAATTCTTAGATTTTATTTCACAATATAGATCTAGTTCAATTCAAAATGTATAGCGACTCCAAATCAACGTGCAAAGGTGTCTCACAATACAGATATAGTTTTCAATTTAAAACTTAGAGTGAAAATACAGTCATAATTCTTAGATCTAATTTCATACCAACATGTAGCGGGGCCAGAGAATACAAATGTAATGATAAAAATACATTTACTAGAACTTCTAGAACTTCCACTTTCGAAAAAACAAATAATCCATGAATAGATATAAAAGTTGATCAAATAGATATGATATAGATTACAATGATGGCTTGCCTTAAATATGGTTTGGGAATTGTGTATGAAAGGTTATTCCATTTGATTCTTATTTATAATTAATTATTTTTAACTATTAACTATTTGATTATTTACTTATTACTTTATGCTTGTTACATTGTCACTCTCTTAAAACGGATTTGTCCTCAAATCCTTATAATGTGGTCACATCGTTCTTTGCAATGGTGTGGCTAATGACACAAGTCAATACAAAATCTTGGGTGTAGAGCATAGCTTTTGATATGTAGATGGGTCGATCCACCCCAAATTGATTATTTGTTTCAACGTCGCACTTTCTAAGTGAACTAACATCCTAAGAATTGAGTGCACGGGTGTCAGTGATTTCTGTAGATTGTTTATGATTCTTAAGATACCGACTTATATGGTTGGATGTCGATAGGGAACTTTTTCAACGTCGTTTTCTATTATCAATTTTGTGGAGTCGCTTTGGATTAATCTTTGTGTAGCCTTCTCTTCTACTGGAGCGACATCTAGAGTGATGATCTAAACTAGGTCAGTAAGTGTGAATTTTTCCATAATTTGTATTTCTAATGACTTTGATGTATTGTTCTGTATACCTTTTAACTTGTTTTCTAATTACTTATTTTCACTTTGAATCTTATTAATAATTTCTTCTTGTGGATTTTCTTTGTCTTTGTGTTTCTTAATTTTTTCCTTAAGTTCTTTATTAAGATTTATAAGCCATTTATTTCCTTTTTGAATTTCTAGGACTTTTCCTTCGATGTCTTCATTCAATTTGTCTGCCTTCTTCATACTTTTTAACTTCTTGATCTTCGTAAATAATATTTTATTATGATTTCTTAATCAATATTTTTCTTCAATATTACTTGTTAATGTGTTATTGACTTTCTTAATTTCCAACTTGTGCACCTTTTGTGTCGTTATTCTTCCATTGGGATTCTTTTATATCTTGTTGAAGTTGACATATCTCCCAGTCTTGATCTTCTATTTGTTTCTATAAGTTTGTAATTTCATCGTATTTGTAATTAACGATTTTGTTCAAGCGTATTATTTTTGCTTTATACTCATTTAATTCTTTATTTATATCTTGATTTTTTAATCTCTGATTGAAATCATTCTTGTATTTTAATTCCTTAATTTGCACAAATAATTTTTCTATATCATTTTTTTCATCGAAAAATCATTTTTCTTTGAACTCCTTTTGAATCTCATGTAATTTAATCTATATTTCCATTTTTTTATTCATGTCTTGCAATTCATCATTGTCTCTTTGATAATTCCTTAATATACCTTCTAATTTTTCTACTTGTAATTGTAAATTAGTTTCCATGGTATTCCTTGTATTTTGATTGATTTCTTTTTATGATAATTTGGTCTTCCTTTGATTTCTTTCTAGCAATAATTTGTCTTCCTTTGAATAGAATCTCTTGTCTTCTTCTTATTAGGTTAAATAACCTTTTCTTTTTCCAAAAAATAATTATTATTTCAAAATAATAATTATAATAATATTTATTAATCCCTTTTTTTTCTTTTATCTTTTTTTTTCAATAGTTATTAAAATTAATAACTATGCCTATAATAATAATAACATATGTTATTACAATTAAGAATAATATTTTAAATATTTGGGATTGAGTAATTTATAATAATAAATGTTATTATTATAAATTAATATATATGAAGTTTAGAAAAACTGAATTTTAAAAATTCAATACTAATAATATGAATATTATTGTGTAATATTGAATTTATTAAAGTATGTGTTGTTTGTTGTTGAAAAAGAAAGCATGTGTTGTTTTTAAGTGTAGTTTCTATTGTTTTTAATTTTCTCTTTTTTTTTCCTTTTCCCTTCCTTTTTTTCTTTTACTTCTTTTTTTAACTTTTTTTTATAGTAAGGTCAAAAGACCTAGTTTGGATATTCTCCAATTAATTATTTGGTCAAAATATGGTATTAGATGAATGCCCAAGAAGGGGATCCGATACCACTGTAATGGTAAAAATCCGTTTAATGGAACTTCTCAAACTACCACTTTCGAAAACATAAATAATCAATGAATAGATATAAAAGTTAATAAAATAGATATGATATAGATTATAATGATGGCCCGCCTTAAATATGGCTTGAGAATTGTGTATGAAAGGTCATGGATTTTGATTCTTATTTATAATTAATTATGTTTAACTATTAACTATTTAATTATTTACTTATTATTTTATGTTTGTTACAATAGATTTGGTTCAATTCAAAACGTAGAGTGAAAGCACAGTCATAATTCTTAGATATGATTTCACAATACAGATATGGTTCAACTCAAAATGTAGAGCGATTCTAAACCAACACGCTGAGGTGTCACACAACACAAATTTGGTTTTCAATTTAAAACTTAGAGGCTATGGGAAACAAAAAGCAGCTATTTAATAACAAATACCAACTTACAACATGCTTATGGAATCACCGCATACTATGGCCAACAAATTACCTATTTTTTTAATTCATGCATGCATCAACATATATATTCCAATTTTTGCATAGTTATATCATACCTTATTTGCAAATAATGGGAAAATCACATGTAGAGGTCGGGTCGTGTAGCCATGCAGATATCCATGTAGGTCCAATTGCATGACTCATTACATGTAAAGGAATCCCATATTGGGAGTCGGGGTCTTGATAACTCGTCCAATTCCACAATTTCCTCACCTTTCTTTCTTCAGCCAAGAAAACCCTACTTTCCTCCAAAATTTTTCTTCTAATAAAATCATAAGATTATTAAATAGGAAAATCTACTAATTCCCAATTAGACAAATGGATTTCAGTCATTTATGAGGTCGAAGTGACCTTCCCCTTTCTCTTATATTTTCTTTTGACTATACCATGCTTCAAATTAATTACATTACTGTGTGTCTCTAAGTTCCCATGGTACTCTCTTAGATATTCATGAATGTATATATATATAGGGATACTAACGTATAGGTTTAATATATAGTATACAACCATTCTTTGCTCTATATTCTTTTTAGTATATAACTTTAGGAATAATGTTCCACAAAAATTTCTAGTGCTTTAAACATTATAACCAGATGTAATGTTGTTTATCATAAATTAGTTTGAGGGTTTCAACCATCAAAAATATTAAAGGAATTTTCCACCTTTTAGTTAATGATAGTGTATTAACAATTCTTCAATTTAACTAACTATGTGATGGTTCCATTGATATGTATAATGTCTACTTGAAATACATAATATCTATATATATTAAATTTATTTCATGTTAATAATTGCATATCGCACTCACAAATTAAGCATGTACGGAGTTTATGAGTGGGTAAATTACTATTAATGACGTTAAGTCTAAGGTGAGGATTTTTATCCGACTTCCTTTTGGTATTCCATTGAACCTATGATGACACCAGTTAATCTTCACTAGGACAACAAGGATTCACTCATATTTTACCTTTCTCCCTAGTGGATTCATCTCCAATTTTTCTTTAGTCATGCCAATATTTCAGTATCATAACCCTATCAATTGCATTCCACAACTTTTATGAAGTTATAATCGGTACTTACATTTTCATTTACTTACACTTTGTGTTTTAGGTCAAGGTAGTAAGGGAATTTTATATCCTTTACCCCTTATAATTAACACCGTCCTCGGTGTTTCATGTTCATAAAAAAAAATCGTCATTCCTTCATCCGGTTCTCATTGCTTTCTTTCACATCATTTGTGATATCCTCCAAATTTGTTGTCTTTTAACCTGCTCTCTACAAAATATCATGAGGACTACCTAGAATATCATCATAACCGTACATACCTCTAATTTTAATAAAATAATGCATAAGTAAATATTGTTTTACTTAACCTTTTTGAAGTTTCATTCTTCATTGTAATTTTTTAGGTGACAATCCTCTTAGCCAATTATCGAATTGTTATAAATAACTTAATCCTTAGATTAATATATAACCAACCCTGATTATAAATGTACATTAACAACATATGCACTAATTAAATCTCAAAACTATTTAATTTCCATGATTTACATCAGTTGGTACTCCTATTTATTCTAGTCACCAATAGGTAAGCATATTAATATATAGAAACAATATTATTTACATCACATGTACCTTTTACAAGTATTATTATTTGTAATTGTATTTCTTGTTTCTTCCTTGGATGTTCTCCATCCAAGAAAAAACTCCAAGTGCTAACAATACTCTATTTACTTACCCAAGCTACCCAACACAAGGACGATGCCCTTCTTTAGTTATCTCCAACATTCAAGAGTATCTCCTATCGGTGTTGTTCAAGGAACTTCACCAAGATCAGAAGCTTTCTTTTCTGCACAACATAATACGTATAGGTTATTCTCTTTTTGGATCCCCCACTCTTGTGGCAGTCTTCTTACAGCATGAATGTGTGCAGAAATAATCCTAACCAGATGGATTACACCCCACCGTGACCAGAAATGCATATTGGTTCCTAGCTGGATGATGGGTAAACATGTACCATATGTACATCCTTCTTTCTTATTCATTTTTATTGACTTTATATGTACAAAATCTCTCTTTCATATCATTTGATTACTTGCAATCCTGCTACCCTAGTTCTCAACATGGATCTTGATGTCATTTCCATTACCAAGTATTGGTACCTGTAGCTATTCCACCAGTAATAAATCACAATATTATATCATTTATTTGTATAGCAACAATATTTTAAAATAATGTTTTTTCTATCTATCAAATATTTCAATATCAATGACCCTAGGATGACTTATCTATAATCATTCTCTAGCATTATTATAATTTATAACTTGCAATAATAAGGATTCTAGTTTTCATATAATAGAATTTAAACATGTGCATACTTGCTACAAAGTAGGAAACATGTACATGTTTGACGTAGTTACCCATTGCATCATCTATCTTAATTCCTAAGCATATTTAATTTTCATTTTAGCAAATCTGTATTCAAGGTTTTTTTCTTAAGAGAAATTTTGTTACATCATTCCAAGTTGATCATCTTATCCTACCAATTACTAGATGATCAATATCTTGGTATATCCTTCCCAACAATATTCTTTGGTTCAATAACAATAAGCATTCTTGGAGTCATTGTTTCCCAAAAGGTCACTATGACCTACACAATCCAATTGTTAGCATAACTCTTCATAACATAATCATCATATAAGAAATTATTTCCTAACCAAATATGGAGTTATAGAAAATTTCATTTTTGTCTCGATATAATTATATAATTAGGCCAAGTCAATAAGACTAACTTTACCACTTATCGATAAGTGATTCAAATCTAGTTATTCATCACAGAGTTTCCTGATTACTTGTCTAAAATATGTTCTATCCATCCATTTACATTTACAAGACCATTCAACTATTACCAATAGCACATACCAGAGAAGGTTTATAAAACATATAACAATTATTTAATTTAGACTGATATAGTTATACATTTTAATGATATAACCTTTCAATGCATAAATTGCATTTTTCTATTTACCATTAAAAAAATAATTTACTATGTTTCTCAATGTAACCCTAACAAGGCCCTTATTACTCAAGACTTATAGTAGCATGTTGTAACTAGGAATATTTCACCTTCTACAAATAGAAGCTATTCCTCAGGTCTGAATGGTTCAAATCCAGAACAAATGAGTGAGCAACAAAGGATGAAGACCTTCCCTGGATGTCGTAGACACCTGGAATGCTGCTTCGATAGTGAACCTGTGTACCTGCAAACAGATCAAACACACAAACACATCAAAGCTACCAGAAAATCATCTACGTATCCATGTTAGTGACTAAGGAATCTAACAACATGTACATGTGACATCAAAACAACACTAATGTGGGATGGAAATCAACTTTGCATTAATATGTATGGAGAAGTTTAAAGCCAATCAAGCCTTAGTGTCAACATGCATCTCCATGAGACAAACACTTCATCCCCATAAGCTCCAACTTTTCTCTCTACGCTCTCCAATGGCTTGGGCCAAGTGGTCAATCCAACAGCATAACAATACCTCTATAGTTCTCCCCCTCAACCATGGACATGAGCTTGTATTTATAAGGCTCAATGGATAGAAATGGTTGCGACATTTGTGGATGAGGTGGCTTCTAAGATCCTATGATGGGGGATCTCGAGCTCAACTGACCCACAATGAAAGGAATAAGGGAGGACACGAGGCTCATGATCTAGAAGCCTCGAGAAACTTCTATTTTTCCCATTTTACCTAGGGTACCGCTTTTCTCCTCTTATGACAGAGCGGTTTAGATGAGAAACGCTTATGGACCAAAGGCCACAAGCAGTGGCACTGCTTATGGAAAATGAGATGAAGGCAGTGCAACCAAGGTACCACTCATGGTTCACAGGGAAAGCGCGGTGCTGAGTATTTTCATGTAGAATTGACAAACAACATGGGTTTCCACTCCAAGTGCTGGGATTAAGGGCAAGTATGTAATTCAAAGGTCTTATCACATGGTGGTGACAAGATTTTGGTATAATAGAATGCCCCCCAAAGTGTGAGTCTTAGAGGGATACGATAAATGAGAGCTTTGAGAGAACAAGTTGTCGCTTCGAGGTGAAAATGTCAACTCGATAGGAGCATGTTGTTAAGTAGGCATCTGTATTACATCAATATTTTTGACTCATATACACAAGTAACCAAATCATGGTTGCATACCAATACAAGGTAGATCCATGGGAGGAATAAGCAAGCATGGTTACTAGAATAGAGAGTAGATCCATGTGATAGAGGACTCAAACTTGGACATAGCTACCAGACATACATTGTAGATCTATGTGATACAGATGCAAATTTGAGCATAGCCATGACCATACAGATGTGGATCCATTCTAGATATAAAAAACTCCATCACAACA
>LPNX010144581.1:172794-196252 GCA_001517045.1 Pseudotsuga menziesii | reverse complement strand
CCCACACTGCATACTTTTGACGGACCCCGCTACCCCAAAAACAAGAAATACCTGAAAAAATGTGATGATGATGTCATCATCACATGTTTTCAGGTATTTCTTATTTTTGGGGTAGCGGGGTCCGTCAAAAGTATGCAGTGTGGGTACTTGTTGGATGCAGAATCAAACTCCGCATCCAACGAGCTCTTCCGATCGAAATTAGAGTAAAAACACAATGAGATATGTCAAAAATACAAACAAAAAAAGTAGTTTTTTTTAATGACAAATATGTCAATTCAACCATTATGGTTGACTTATTTTATTGAAATTCTATTGGTTCTTGAATTCCAACTCACAAAAACTTATTTGGGCACGTTTTCTTATAAGGCCTATTTTAGACCCCAAATTTCCTCTAATGTGGGGAAAAGCAATGAGTGCTTTAAACAAATACCCAGGGTATTCGTCTCGTCTTCCATAAAGTACAATTCTATCCATGTCATTACAATGATCTGAAGTCGAACATGGTAGAAACCACTTGATTAGAGGCCAATGATGTGAACCATTAACAAGTGCGAGGGAGATCACCATTGATTCCAATGATTCCCAAGGTATCCTAGTCCAATCTACCAAGTGTGAATAGATGTCTCAATGTTGAACACCCAGTCGATTCTATCGATCAAAGGTCAATGATGTGAACCTATGTCGAGAGTGAGAGAATCTGTCATTAAGGAATACAGATCTCAAGGTACTAAGTTTTTGTTTCTAAGACTATTTCCCGGATGATGAGATGATGTCGATGGGGATAGTCTCATCGAAGGAGGGCCATGATGAATCCCACATCAATGACATGAAACTTAGAACATAGTTCTGGAATGATGTGAATGTAGTAACTATAGGACTAACTCAAAAGTATTGACACAGAGACCATTTTGACTGTAGAGAGAAAACTTCTTCAACTTCCCTTTGAACATCGGGAGGCACGACAAAAGACTTGGCAACATGACTAAATGGGACAAATACACAATGTGACAATGGACAATGCATTCTTTTGAAAGACTCAAATGAGTGGCATGACTCATGAAATTTTATCGTCATGGAGATCAAATGAATACCCAATTGACTAAAATGATATGCAAACAAGTGCCATGTTCAAAGGTAACGTCAAACTATTGCCATTTACTTGGAAAAATGATTCCCTTCCCATTTTCCCCATCATGATTGATGAGTGCCTCTTTTTGGTTTTATGAGTTCAAAGAGGGTAACAAACACTCAGTATAGCTTGTCCAAAGACAAGTCCAAAATCATATGTTTTATGAACCTGAGAGAGGAGGGGTTCGTTCCCAAAAACGGGTCTCTCAATGTTTAATTTAACAAGTCCAATGAAAGAAAATTCAGTAGTGTTCATGTTTAGAGAGTCTGAACGACCACATAAGAAGACTCTAAAGGGTCCTTTTTCATCTGATTTAGTCCCTAAGGCCTAAAAAAGTGTAAAATCATACCTTAGAGAATTCTTCCAGTCATTATTGGCTCGAGTGTTCCCTTTTCATAAATAGTCCATCCAAACCGAAAAAGAGATAACCTACTGTTGGAGAGACGACTCTTCAAATGTTTTAACGAGTGTGAAGAAGACAAGATCACTTGACGATCTTTTTGTATTTAAGGAGCCCGAAAAGAGTTTAAAGAAGACTCCATTAGGTCTCTTTTCACTATGAGGGATTTTACGAGCCCGAAAAGAATCAGAAACAGACTCGGACCTTTGATACTGAGTTTCGAGAGCATGACCATAGTGTCGTAATAAATGCTCAAGGAATTTTTCTGTTTTGTGGTAGTACAAAAAAGTCAAAAATGAACTCCCAATACTTTACTGCTAATTTTTTTCTATCCTACAACGACTCAAAACAAGTGTTAAATGCCCCAATAACTAACATTAAGGAATTACGACAGATAACTTCAAATAATAAGTGATTTTAAATCAAAACTATAGCATGTCAAACCCAAAAATGTGTGTAAAAGCCATGTAAATAGTGAAAAGTCAAATCATTTTACTATTTACCCATAGTGGAGAGCATTCAGAGCACTATCATAGTCAGATCTTTAGTTGCTGATATCAAGAGTTTTCACCGTCGAATTTGAGCGTCATTAATTCCAAGTAATAGTTCAAACCCTACTCTTCCTTTTCATAGTCTCAATTTTTATTTTGGATGGTGTTTTGTGTGGAAATTGAACCCAAGTGTTAGAACAATTACACTCACAACAATTGCCAATTACACATGCAAATTACTCACAAAAGAGACTGAATATGGAGTTGAACACTAATCTGTATTGAATAAGTGTACAATAGCCAACCCTGTGAAGTCATAGGATGCCATAAAAATAATTACATGAGAGATTTGAATGCATAAGGATTCCATTCGAATTTAGTCAAAAGCAGGCTTACTAAATCTAAGCAAATCCCCCATAGGTGCATAAAGCACTTTCCAAATCTGTCTAGGAGCTCACGAATTGGAAAAACCAATTAGGCAAGCTAATAGGTGGTGGAAGGACAACTCATACATGATTTTAATAGGAGAAAAGAGTGGAGGATGATGAGGACAAAAAACAAGTTAACTTCACCTAGTCAAACTTTCCCAATTGCCTTAAAACTTAGAAAAAGCAGGCAATAAAGCAGAAAAAGTAGACATGCGCTAGGGAGGCCAGGAATAAACCATATTTGATTCCAAGAGGTTTCCCAAGCACTCCATGACTCAAATTTAGAAATTTTTACCACTATGGATGTGTGGAGGACAACTTGCATAAGGTGGAATATGGAAACTAGGCAAATAAGACAAAAATTGGATTAATTAATGTCTAAGGTAGCTAACTATGGGTTGATTATTCTAAAACCCCCCCTTAATCCTGAATTATGAGTAAAATATCAGAAAATTATAGGGCCTAGCAACAAGGCTTAGTCACCCTTTACATACTGCATGTCCATTTAACCAAGGAAAGAGGCAAAAACCCAGTGGGAAAAATCCTCCCTTAAACATGGAAAGTAAAACAAAATTTGGAAATCTTGTCATCACTCATGCTTCATAGCATGATCAGCAATCCCCAGCAGTTATTTTATATTGCTGAATGTCTTCTCACAAAAAAATTTGGTGAAGATATCTGCTACTTGTTCTGAAGATGAATAGAAGAGTAGGTGAATGGTGCCATCATGCACAAGCTGTCTGATGTAGTGCATATGGATCTCAATGTGTTTGGTTATCTGTTTCTGAACTGGATCATTGTAGATTCGAATGGTACTCTGATTATCACAATAGATAGTAGTTGAGTATTCTAATTTGAAGCCACACTCTCCAAGTAACCCCTGCAACCATAAACATTGAGTTGTTGCATTTACAACTCCTCTATACTCTGCTTCTGTAGATGAGAGTGCAATGGCACTCTGTTTCTTGCTTGACCAGCTGATTGGACCTTCTCCAAGCATGAACACATATCCTGATGTTGAATTTCGATCTGTGTTGTCACCTACCCAATCACTGTCAGTAAACCCAATCAAGTCAAGATCAGATTTAGCTTTGTAAAAGATCCCATGAATCCTTGTTCCCTGAACAAAGTTAAGGATCCTTTTGGCTGCTCTCCAATGGATCTCATGAAGCTGATCCATGTATATTGAAGCCACACTTACTGCATAATAAATATCAGGTCTAGTATGTGTAAGATACAACAAACATCCAATCAATTTCCTATACAGTGTATTGTTTACCATAGGTGAAGAATCAACTTCTTCAAGCTTAACTTCTGAAAGGAAAGGAGTCTTTCTTGGCTTGCAATCCTTCATATTGAATTTGTTCAGCAAATCCAAGGCATACTTGGACTGATTTAATTTTATTCCTTCTTTGGTTTGAGCAATCTCGAGCGCCAAGAATTGGCTTAATAAGCCCAAATCTGTCATTGAGAAGGCATGGTTCATTACATCCTTCAAGGAGGCAATTTCATCCTTTGAGCTTCCTGTAATGAGAAGGTCATCAAAATACAAAACAATGATCATTAATGAACCATGAATCGGCTTCAAATAGACATTTGGATCTGATTTGCATCGAACAAAATTCAATGATAGAAGAAAGCTATCAATCTTGGCATACCAAGCCCTGGGGGCTTGCTTAAGCCCATACAATGACTTCTTTAGCCTGCACACAAGAGATTGGTTAGTAGAAAATCCTTGAGGCTGCTGCATGTATATCTCTTCAGTGAGATCTCCATTTAGGAAAGCACACTTCACATCCATGTGGTGTACCTCCCATTGCTTTGAAGCTGTAATGGCTAAGGCTAGCCTGATGGAGTCCATCTTCGCCACTGGTGCAAAGGTCTCATTGTAGTCTATGCCATGTACTTGTGAGTATCCCTTGGCTACCAATCTGGCCTTGTACTTCAGAGGTGAACCATCAGCAGCAAATTTGGTTTTGTACACCCACTTACACTGAAATAGCTTCCTCCCTGGGGGAAGATCAACCAGCTCCCAAGTGTTGCTCTTCTGGAGTGAGCTGAACTCTTCTTTCATGGCTGTTTGCCATATTGGATATTTTTCTGCATCTTCATATGTTTGTGGATCTAATTCAATCATCAGATATCATTTATTTGCAAACATAGGATCTTTCATGCACAGAGCACTCTCAAACTGAGATCTAGTCCTCCTAGGATCATTAGGATTTCCAGCTAGTTCTCCAACTGCATGAATGGTCTTGGCTGCCAATTTTGGTCTTGTAGGACTGTTAGGATCTGCAATAAAATCATAATTATCAGAAATATCAGAATCAGCATGTTCAACTATCTCTTCACTTACATTCAGATGTTTTAGTGGTGAAGAGGATTCTCCAACTTCCACTGCTGCTAGGGGCTCTTCTTGAAACTGAACACACCTTTCAATGAAGGATTTGTTTGTGATTAAATTTATGAGCTTGTACCCTTTTGAATATTTAGAGTACCCAAAAAATAGACACTCTTGTCTTTGGTGCTGCAAAGCCTTCCTCTTTTCTATTGGAATTCTAGCCCAAGCCCTTGAGCCAAAAATCATGAAATGGGTCACATCTGGCTTGTGCCCACTCTATGCTTTGAAAGGAGTCATACCATCAAGCTGTTTATGAGGAACCATATTCTGGATATAGGCTGCACATTTTATAGCTTCGTCCCAAAACTTTGGTGGAAAAGTCTTAGCCTCCATCATGCAGGTTGCCATCTCTTTCAGTGATCTGTTCTTCCTCTCAGCAACACCATTCTACTGTGGTGTGTAAGGGATAGAATGCTGCATATGAATACCTACATCTACACAATATTGAATAAACTCATACTTGACAAACTCACCACCATTGTCAAATCTGAGGACCTTGAGTTTCCTCCCAGACTGGTTTTCAACCAAAGCCTTAAAGACTTTGAAGAGGCCAAAAACTTCAGACTTGTGTTTCAGGAAGTAAACCCAGCAATACCTGGAAAAGTAATCTATGAATTTCAATGCATATTGGTCCTGACTCATTGACATATGAGGAAATGGTCCAACAACATCATTGTGGATCAACTCAAGAGGTGCAGGGGTTCTCTCATGACTAGCTTTCTCAAATTTATGCTCTGGGTGTTTTCCTAGGATGCAACCTTGATAGACTCCTTTGGAAAACTTAATCTTTGGTAACCCTATGACCATTTCATTTTCACTAAGATCAGAAAGATACTTGTAATTTCAAATCTTTCATGCCAAATCTTGCTTGCCTCATTAGCATGAATTAGAAGAGCATAGGGGTTTGAGTAGGGTAGGAAGTGTGAGAACATGTATATCTTCGAAGTGTGATTTGCAACTCCTTTTGGAATGACTTTACCACTTGAGATCTCTGTGATCTCAACTTCATCAGGGGAGAATATGACCTTCTTTGGAGACCCAGTGTGGGTCATATGATACACTGATAAGAGGTTAGAGGCAAGACCTGGAACATACAACACATTGCTGAACATACCATTGTCAAGATCAATCCTCCCTTTGCCCAAACTTTCAGTGAGAGAGTCATCTCCCAGTACAATTGGTGGACCTTTTGACATGTCAAGTGAGGTGAATGCCTCCTTGGTCGAAACCATATGTCTTGAAGCTCTAGAATCAATGATGAAACTAGGTGAGCTTGATATGCCAGCAACCAATGCATGAACTCTCTCTCTGTCTTCTGAATTTGATCCTCCTTCCCTCTTCTTTGAGTTGTTTGGAAGGGAGATGCCATTCTTCTCCAGGAGTTGGGTCAGCATGTCTATTTGCTTCTTCACGCAGGAGCTTTTAGAATGATTTCCCTTACTGCAATATGTGCACTTGCTCATTTCTCCTTTGTTCTTCTTCTTCTGGGGGTTCTTCTTGGAACCTTGAGGCTCCTCTGGAGACTTGTTCTTGTCTCTTTTTTTCTTAGGTGGATTTTTAGCTTTATTATTTCTTTTTGAATCCACCCTCTAATCTCTAGCAACCAAATATTGGTCTTTGGATGGGTTGATGGTGCCAATCATCACCAATTTATCTTGTTCTTGTGTGAGAGAATCCATGAAATATGCAAGGCTAGGCATTTTCCAGGCTTGTGCTGTCAACTTTGTGGCATAGAAGGTCAATACAAACACTGAATAGTCAGGGCCAATCTTCGAGAGTATGGCCAATACCAGCTAATCATCCTTCTTTTCGATCCCACATTGTTTT
This sequence comes from Pseudotsuga menziesii, assembly GCA_001517045.1. Classification (NCBI taxonomy): domain Eukaryota; kingdom Viridiplantae; phylum Streptophyta; class Pinopsida; order Pinales; family Pinaceae; genus Pseudotsuga; species Pseudotsuga menziesii. The sequence continues at coordinate 189,576 of LPNX010144581.1, read as the reverse complement.
AGCTACAAAACAAGTGCTTTGAACTTGGAAAAATAGAGTTGCAGGGATTCAAAGCTGTTGGGACTCAGAGAGATCAATTCATTTTCAATTTGATGTCCCCTCATCTCATCTGTCTTACCAAAAATATCAAAAATATTCTCCCATACTTCATTTGGTGATGTCAATCCATCAAGATGGAAAAGGAGGTCTCTGGATATGCTCAGACACAGGAGACCATAGGCCTCATCCCTCCTGTTGTGCCATTTAATCTTCTCTGTAGCTACATTGGGATCTACTTCTATTTCCATAGTCACTCTATAGAGGCATTTATCTCTCAATAGTATCTCCATATCTTCTTTCCATTCAAATAATTTAAATGGAGTCAAGATGATCTTCTGAGATTGATCCATAGCTCAGAAATTGTCCCGTCAGTCAGCAAAATGCTCCCAGTCAATGATGTCAAACCTGTAAAACAAATTGGAAGGAGATAAATTGATCAAAAAAGGCTTTGATACCATGTGGAAATTGAACCCATGTGTTAGAACAATTACACTCACAACAATTGCCAATTACACATGCAAATTACTCACAAAAGAGACTGAATATGGAGCTGAACACTAATCTGTATTGAATAAGTGTACAATAGCCAACCCTATGAAGTCATAGGCTGCCACAATAAATAATTACATGAGATATTTGAATGCATAAGGATGCCATTCAAATTTAGTCAAAAGCAGGCTTACTAAATCTAAGCAAATCCCCCATAGGTGCATAAAGCACTTTCCAAATCTATCTAGGAGCTCACAAATTGGAAAAATCAAATAGGAAATATAATAGGTGGTGGAAGGACAACTCATACATGCTTTTCATAGGATAAAAGAGTGGAGTATGATGAGGACTAAAAACAAGTTAACTTCACCTAGTCAAAGTTTCCCAATTTCCTTAAAACTCAGAAAAACCAGGCAATAAAGCAGAAAAAGTAGACATGCGCTAGGGAGGCCAAGAATAAAGCAGATTTGATTCCAAGAGGTTTCCCAAGTGCTCCATGACTCAAATTTAGCAAGTTTGGTCACTATGGATGTGTGGAGGACAACTTGCATAAGGTGGAATATGGAAACTAGGCAAATAAGACAAAAATTGGATTAATTAATGTCTAAGGTAGCTAACTATGGGTTGATTATTCTAACATTTTTGGATTGTATGGCAAGCCCTAAAACCATGGGAATGGGCATCACGCTTATCCCTTGCGCGATACTTAGTACCTCACTAGAACCCTGCCAAAAACAAAGCACACAGGCGATGGCACCGCCTGTCTTCAACGGTGCATAGGAGGTGCCAGCCGTGAAGATGTAAAATTGTTAAAACAAGTAAAAATAGACCATTTCTTTGGATTTAAATGATTAAGAATGATTCTAATAGGTGTTATGATTGTTTTTGGTAGGCTCTTGCTAATAGAAAATGGTGATATGGAAGGAAATACAACATGATAATGATGATGCTTTTGCCAAAAGGAATGCGGGATGCATAGCCACATTATGAGACTATGGACTCCTAAAATTCTTCCACACTCCCAATATGGTATCACATGAGCAGTTGCTTGAGCATATACTCCGGATGTGGAATCTGGAGCAACAACACTTTGAGGTTGGGGCTCATATTTTGACAATAGAGGTAAAGGATATCTACTTCTTGACTAGACTTTTGAGACGGGGTGCCCCCATATCGCTGACAGGTTCCCGAGGAGGGAATATTACCACACAAGAGTTGATAAACCGTCACTGTATCCTAGGGACGAGAACATTGGGGAATAAAATACCCATAAAGGCAATGATGGATGGACCTCTATGGACTGTCTTGTTTATGATGCAGAGAGTGGCCAAAAGCCAGGGAGTGCACCAGGATTCTAGGGCACACATGCTATAGGCCATAGAGGCCATGGCACCTACAATATTCAACTGGGGAGAATCCCTGCTTCTGATATTCAAGGACCAGGTGACTAAGTGTCAGCAGGGGGAACTGAAGCAGTTCGGTTTTGGTTCCATACTAGCCTACTTATTCTTTGAGCGGGTACCAAAGATTAGACCCCAAGTGGTCTTCACAGAGCTGAGAGCATGGGACCCTCGCATGCAAAGGTGGGTCTAGATTATGGCCCGTACTAGAACGAGCATGGGGGAGGTGAAGTTCAGTGACCCGTTCTTCAGATGGCTCAGAGATCAGATCCTCATGGTGGAGGATTATGCTTATACGGGTACAAACTTTAGCGAAGACCCTGACCTACGACTCCCACATGGTGGACAGTGAGGTGACATCGATAAGAAGCAAGAAACCCTAAAATGGAAATAATTTTTTTATGTTTTTTTATGTTTTATATTTTTTATGTTAAGTAATGAGACCTGAACATTTTCATGCAAATGTTGGAGCAGCATGACCTGGGGGAGCTTCCCCATTGGATAGACAAGCTAGAGCCCGCTTTGTACCGCAGGGCGATGATGTGATTGAGGAGTTAGAGCAAAAATTGGAGAGGTTGACCTTATACATCCCTGATGCTTCCATTGATGACCTCCCTCTGAGGTATCAGAGACCTACAGTGGGAGTACCAAGTTGGTTTAGTAGACTTCTACTTAGAGTATCCCAGGCAGTGATGTGTTACCACAAGCATCACTAGACGTTGTATGCATGATGTATCTACTGAAAGTTGATAGCTTCAGGATTTTGTATAGTTACCCATTGCATCATCTATCTTAATTGCTAAGCATATTTAATTTTCATTTTAGCAAATCCGTACTCTAGGTTTTTTTCTTAAGAGAAATTTTGTTACATCATTGCAAGTTGATCATCTTATCCTACCAATTACAAGATGATTAGTATCTTGGTATATCCTTTCCAACAATATTATTTGGTTCAATAACAATAAGCATTATTGGAGTCATTGTTTCCCAAAAAGTCACTATGACCTACACAATCCAATTATTAGCATAACTCTTCAGAACATAATCATCATATAAGAAATTATTTCCTAACCAAATATGTAGTTATAGAAAATTTCCTTTTTGTCTCGATATAATTATATAATTAGGCCAAGTCAATAAGACTAACTTTACCACTTATCGATAAGTGATTCAAATCTAGTTATTCATCACAGAGTTTCCTAATTACTTGTCTAAAATATGTTCTATCAATCCATTTACATTTACAAGACCATTCAACTATTAACAATAGTACATACCAGAGAAGGTTTATAAAACATATAATGATTATTTAATCCAGCCTGATATAGTCATACATTTTAATGATACAACCTTTCAATGCATAAATTGCATTCTTCTATTTACCATTAAAAAATAATTTACTATATTTCTCAATGTAACCCTAACAAGGTCCTTATTACTCAAGACTTATAGTAGCATGTTGTAACCAGGAATATTTCACCTTCTACGGATGGAAGCTATTCCTCTGGTCTGAATGGTTCAGATCCAGAACAAATGAGTGAACGATAAAGGATGAATACCTTCCCTGGATGTCATAGACACCTAGAATGCTGCTTTGATAGTGAACCTGTGTACCTGCAAACACATCAAATCTACCATAAAATCATCTACTTATCCATGTTAGTGACTAAGGAATCTAACAACATGTATATGCAAATTCAAAACAACAGTAATGTGGCACAGAAATCAGCTTTGCATTAAGATGTATGGAGAAGTTTACAACCAATCAAGCCTTAGTGTCAACATGCATCTCCATGAGACAACCACTTCAGCCCCATAAGATCCAACTTTGCTCTCTATGCTCTCCAATGGCTTGGGCCAATTGGTCAATCCAACAACATAACAATACCTCTATAGTTCTCCCCCTCAACCATGGACATGAGCTTGTATTTATAAGGCTCAATGGATAGGAATGGTTCAGAGATTTGTGGATTAGGTGGCCTCTAAGATCCTATGATGGGGGATCTTGAGCTCAACTGACCCACAATGATAGGGATAAGGGAGGACACGAGGCTCATGATATAGAAGCCTAGAGAAACTTCTATTTTTCCCATTTTACCTAGGGTATTGCTTTTCTCCTCTTATGACATAGCAGTTTAGAAGAGAAACACTTATGGACCAAAGGCCACAGGCAGTGGCATCACTTATGGAAAACAAGATGAAGGTGGTGCGAGCAAGGTACCGCTCATGGTTCACAGGGAAAGTGCAGTGCTGAGTATTTTCATGTAGAATTAACAAAAAACATGGGTTTCCACTCCAAGTGCTGGGATTAAGGGCAAGTATGTAAGTCAAAGGCCTTATCACATGGTGGTGACAAGATTTTGGTATAACACATGTGAACATAGAAGTGTTATTGATTAACATTTTTAAGGAGATATTATTTTCCCAATAATTTTTTTTAAGATAGTTTAAAATTGTATCACAGATCCTATTAATCAATGTTTGATGTATGTTAATATCTCTAGTAAGTATATATCGTTATATTAACATAATAGACATGCCTTCCGACAAACTATATTTCTTTAATGAAACACAATTTCCCTACATTAGGACACCTCCAATATTGTCTGGGAATATCATTACTCATTACTTTGGGACTCCAAACGTAGGTCATATGATTAAAGAGGAATCATTGTCCTTTCCACTAATTATATACTTTTACATAACTTAATGTGGTTATAACATCTATATCCTTCTCCTCTCGATTTTTCCATGTATTAGTTTAATTGGCATATAAAGTATTATCTCCAAGTCATGAGAAGATATTCACATTATTTAGTATACCATAACAATTTACTGTAAGGAACCTATGCATTGTGCATCTATCAATTTCCTAAGAACTTCTATCCTCAATGTTATTGATAATTTGCTAACAAAATTGAGCACCACTCAAAATGAGGAAAAGGGTACTTATCTCATTTAATATGACTAGACCATCAATCTGGTTTGAGCATAATTTCCATTCTTCCATACATTTCTTGAAATAACTCTGGACCCATCAATTACTTTCTCTGAAAGTAATTTTAGGGTTAGTTCATTTTCATCATTGTAAGATAAATGACACAAATAAAACTAGTGGAACTTGCTTTAATCCACATTGACATATGCATCTTTATAATAGTGGGAAACACGGCTTATATATCATCCTTTAAAATATAAATGACTCAAACTGTGTGAGGGAAATAATTACCTGATATTTACATTATTACCTTTTTATGTACGCTCAAACCATATAGGTCCAAGTGCTGCAACTTGAGCTCTGATACCATATCTAACATACCCATAAACTTGAAGAAATCCTTAAGGTGCACGATATAAAATTTATTTTATTAAATTGTTCAAGAACACCAATCAAGTTAATGTCATTGATTACTTAACCTTATGATCATTCTTAAATATTAAGATTTTACAAACACAATCACTCCTACACAACATATAAATGGATACTACTACTTAGTAGAAATTTAATGCTTCAATACATTGACACAATGGAGACCATTTACTTCCAAAATTATATTAGATTTTTCTTAAATTTCTCTAACTTTTATATATACCCCAATATTATAAATTATAACTCACATAAGCAAATCTTACTAAGTACAAAAACCATAATGACTCTTATCTACGTAAGATATGGCACTCTTAGTTATTGTTTCTTTTATGTACAAGAGGTCATTTGCTTTACTAATAATCGTAATCATAATGTATATACAAAAGTGCTTAGTTTTCCTTATGTTCACTCACTTAAACCCACCTTTACCATACATGAGTATTCATGTATATGTCCTTGAGACGTTAATCAAACTTTCAACAAACTCTAGAAACACAGATGTTTTTCTTAGAGTGTTCTTAGTAGATTAGGTATTTCCTGATACTGAATACTTTACTCATAGATAAGGAACCTGCAATATTTTAGTCACATGAAGGTCCTTTGAATTTAATGACCATTACTAAATAAACATGTTCTTCAGTTACAGTTAACATCCTCCATAACGAGTAACCATATAATGTACTCAATATCCTAGGCACAAATTGTAGGAGATGAAGTATGAGTTTCGTGATTCATATGATGAGCGAATAGCAAGGTGAAACGAATTCGATGATAAAAGAAACCTACTTTTTAAAATATGTACATATGCAAACTGATTTCACTATACTTGTCTTCTGATAATTATTATAATTCCTTTCCACCATTCGAGCACATTCTCTGCAGCCACCACCTGAAAAAACATGTTAATTCAATGTACACAATTGCACTACAATCAATTTATAACTTTAACAACACAAACTACCTAGTAAGTGTCACACACCCATATAGCCACCTGAAAAATGAATAAACAAAACAAAAAACAAAATTGATTCCAGATAAAACATATGTCATAAGTCATGGACCATTTTATTCATTATCTATCATATATTAACCAAGGACTTCTTACTTATTACAAAACTTGCTTTATGGTTCTTTGAATTATATATGATACCTTGAAAACCACAAAATACAAAGCAACACTTAACAAAAATAACCTTAAATATTTATCCTAAATCCTTTTGTATTCGGATTCCAAAATATTAAGTTTATCAATTTTCCCCAACAAGTATTCCGTAAGGGTCCTTCTATGACTCCCCTTCCGCAATGCAGATTGCATATTGCGGAAAGTGCATTTGAAAAATACATATTTCCCTTCATCAATTCCTCTTCTGCAACATGGATTGCGGATTGCGGATTGCTGAAAGCACTTAAATCCTTTAAAAATTTCCCTTCTGAAATTTCACTTCCGTAATGCATATTGCGAACTGCGGAAAGTACTTAAATCCTTTACAAATTTCCCTTCCGCAATACATATTGTGTATTGCGAAAAGTACTTAAATCCTTTACAAAACTCCCTTATGCAATGAGGATTGCAGATTGCATAAAGTACTTAAATCATTTACAAATTTCCCTTTTGCAATACGGATTAGGGATTGAAAAAAGTACTTTAATTATTTACAGATATTACTTCCACAATGTGGATTATGGATTGCGGAAATTACTTGAATTCTTTACAAATTCTAAGCCTCTATGGGTCATTGTTGACACGAAATTGCTTAGGCTTTTTTACTTGTAATTTTCTTGGAAAAACAAAGAGCATTCATTCTTTGATGGTCTTACTCAGATCTTCAAGATCTGAACTATAAGTTCAAAAACAAAGAAGGTGCAAGGGAGGAACCTTTTAAGTTGGGAAAACTATTCTTACACAGTGCAACTCGTGAATTACCTAAAGGAATTCATTGCATCTATACAAGTGTTAGAGGATAAATTATATAACCAGGAAAGCTTGCACACATAGCATGGGTACAAATATTCAGTAAACATAGGCCTAAAATATGGCTCATCTAGTAAGAATTTTTTTTACAAGCAACCCTCTAATCTGCACAATCTCGAAACCCACAGAGTCATTGATAAACGACGCCCCAATTACCATTCCCTAAGAACATATAGAGATTGGAAATAAAGAAATTATAATCTATCATTCATATAAGCAATCTATTTTCTTTTAGAACCAAAGATATGGTTCTTATCATTTCCATAGCATTGACATTACACATAAATATATACAGGTAGATACACCATGACATTAACATTCTGCAAAACATTTAAACATTGAAGGAACCTGTTTGTACAACAATCTGAATGAAGAAGGAACACCCATGTTCCACCCAAACATAGATTAATGACAATTGTTATTTGTCCTCAATCACCGTTGAGATAAACTATGCATGCCAAGAGAGGTGACATCCAACCTCAAGTATAGTTCTCCAGTTAGAAATCAATTTCCTTACACAAAGTTCTCACACAACAAGTATTTCTCCCAGCTTTCCTAACACAGAGTGCTCACACAGTAAGTATTTATTCCAACTTTCCTCACACAGAGTGCTCACACAACAAGTATTTCTTCCATATTTCCTGACACATATTTCTCACACAACAAGTATTTCTTCCAGCTTGCTTAACACAGAGTGCTCACACAGTAAGAGTTCAATCCTTTCCCCTCAATACTACGCAACATCCTGCCTCCCACATATGCTTCCTTAATAGATTTTGTTTTTCCTATGTATTTTTCCATCCAATGACCAATTCCTCATGGAATTTTGCAACCCGTAACATCCCCTAATTTCTAGGGCATGTCCAGCACCATAATGGCATGTTGACACCTGGTGTAACCTCCCCAAGGTTGATAGTCCTCGTCCCCCACTCTTGCATGCATAGTCTCCTAATTTAACATGGCTTCCCCCCATCATTCATGTTTTTATTAAAACTATATTGTTTTCAATTACATATTTCCTCCAAGGACCTATTGGTGGATTCCATATCCATCTAATCTCATTAAAAAAACAAATTCAAAATATAAAAAATAATGTTTATTTGTTGGGGAATGTTACATCCTCACCCCCTTATTGCAACACTATCCACAATGTCCTTATTCTTCTTCTCTAGATTCTAGAAATAATTCTTGGTACTTCTTTCACAAATATTCCTCTAATCCCCAAGTGTCCTCCTCTAGGATAAATTGATTCCATTGCACCTTAACCCAAGCAACAAACTGGTTCCTAAGTACGGTTTCTTTCACATCTAAAATGCATAAAGGTTCCACTTGAAACTTGCTTTCTAGTTCCACCTGCACCACATTTGATTCAATGATGTGAGTGAAATCATGTATATATTTCTTCAGTAAGGAAACATGAAAAAAAATATGAATTCTTAAGCGTCCTAGAAGGGAAAGTTTGTATGCCATGAGTCCAATCCTTTCCAATATTTTAAAGGGTTCGCAAAACCGTGTTGCTAATTTGGCATAACTTGCCAATTTAAGGGAGCTCTTTTTGGGCTTGAATCGAAGGTAGACATGGTCTTCGACAAAAAACTCTTTATGTTGTCTTTTGAAGTCGACGTAAATTTTTTTGCGATCCTGTGCCACTTTTAGTTTCTTTTGTACATTTCAAACAATTTCTTCCATGTCTTGTAACATTTCTAGACCTATTAATAGACGATCCACAGGGCAATCCCAGCTAACAAGGGTAGTACACTTTTTCCCATACAGGATTTTGAACGGCCTCATTAATGTTGAGGCCTGATATCCATTATTGTATGCAAATTTCACTAGAAGAAAATAGTCCTCCCACTTATTGGGTCTTTCCATGACTTACATTCTTAACATATCTTCTATGAATTGATTTGTACGTTATGTTTGTCCATATATTTCCGGGTGATAACTAGTGTTGAAGGTTATCTTGGTTTCTAACCATACAAACAATGAATTCCAAAAGTTTTACGTAAATTTAACATCCTAGTCAGAAATTACCATCTTCGATACTCCATGAAGTTGGAATTTTTCCTTCAGGAATATCTTTGCAATATTGACAACTTTGTAAGTTGATTTCACATGAATAAAATGAGAATACTTGCTTAACTTATCTACTACAACCATAATTGAATCATGTTTTTTTGTCTTAATGGAAAACCTGTGATGAAATCCAAGGATATACCTCCCATTTCCATTCATGAATTGGAAAAGTTCGTAACAAACCTACTGGATGTTGATGTTCATCCTTCACCTGTTGACATTCTAAGCAGTTAGATAGGTAATAAACTAAATCTACCTTTAATTTGGGCCAAAATATTTACCTTCATGAGGGATGTTATCATCGTTTCGTAACTAGGGTTCTCTACATAAAGAGGTTTGTGCATCTCATTTAAAATAACAACATTACATATGCAACATTAGGCATGTATATTCTCTCTTTAAACCAAATCAACCCTTTTTGGTCTACTTTGAATTCTGTCCCATTTAAATTCACCTCATTTTTTTGTAGCTTGCTCAAGCAATTTACATATTCAACATCCTGTATACTGGTCATTTTTTATTCTTCTCAACAGATCACATTCTGTTTAGCTCATAGTTATTTCATATACTTTGTGAGTTCTTCGACTGAGTGCATGAGGGACCTTATTTTCCTTACCTTAGTTTTAATTCAAAATCGAAATCACTTAATAAGTCCATCCATATTTATAACATAACATTAATTCTAGGATAAGAAAACAAATTCTTTACATAGGTGTTATTTGTCAATAGAATGAACTTTTACCCCAATAGCTAGTGACGCCACATTTTGAAGGCATGCACCACTGCTGCCAATTCTAGATCATGTATTGCATAATTTCGTTCATGTTCTTTCAACTTGCAGGATTCGTAACATACCACATGTCCTTCTTGAGATAACACTCCCCCCAATACCTATTTACCAGCATATGTACATACTATGTAGCTCTTATAGGGATCAAATACCCTTAGTATCAGTGCCACAATTAATAGCCTTTTTAGATTTTCAAAACCCTCCTGAAACTTTGAGTACCATGTAGACCTTACCCCTTTCTTTTGTAAGGAACTAATGGGATAGGCTATATTTCATAATCCTTGGATGAACCACCGGTAGTAACCGGTGAGTCCCATGAAAGATTGAATGTCGCGACATCTTTAGTCACGTACCATTCTGAAATTGCCTTTATCTTCTATGTATCTACCGCAATCTTGTTTTTGAAGATGACATGACCTAAGTACTGATATTATTTCTTAAATAATTCCTACTTCTTGAATTTAACATACAGATGGTGGTCTCTAAAGGTCTGTAGTATGATTCTCAAGTGTTGTTGATTTTCCTCTTTCCTCCTTGAGTAGATCAGGATATCATCAATGAAAATTAACGCAAATTGATCTAGATACGTATTAAAAATAATATTCATTAGACATATGAATGTAACAGGGGAATTGGTTAAGAAAAAAGGAATTACTACAAATTTGTAGTGCCCGTATCGAGTCTTGAAAGTTTTTTTATTAACATCTTCTTCTTTAGACCTGTTCTGGTGATAACCTGACTGCAAATATAACTTGGAGAATATTTTAAATCCCCCTATTTGATTGAATAGATCATTAATCTGAGGGAGGGGATAATTTTTCTTAATGGTTACTTTATTTACTTGTCTATAGTCTATGAAAAGTCATAAAGTCTCATCCTTTTTCTTGACAAATAAAAATGGTGCTCCCCTAGGAGACACATTGAGGCTCATATAATCCTTGTCTAGTAGTTATTGTAATTGAATTTTCAATTCGCTTAAATCATGGATGCTCATTCGATAAGGTATTTTAGATACTAGTGCAACCCCAGGTACAATTTCAATGTATAAATCTATTTCTCGTTGAGGGGGTAGTTCTGGTATATGTTCTGGAAACACATCCATCAACTCATTTAAAACTGGCAGATCCATTACATGTGTTGTACTTTGATTAAGGAGCAGGTCAGTGACCTACACAACATAAATCTTACATCCCTTCCGCATACACTTCTTTAATTGCATGGAAGATATTTGTCTTAGTGAGACAAGTTTACTAATACCTTTTTCCTTCCTAACATTTTGATCCTCGACCACATAAGTAAATGTCTTATCAAAACAATTTAATATTACTTTATACATTTATAACCAGTCCATGCCAATAATCATATTATATGACCCTAGAGGAAAAATATTCAAATTTATCCCAGTCATATGATTTTGTACTTTAACTTCACAATTAGCAATGAAATCAGTTACCTTCCTTTTTTCTCTTCTAGACAGTTGGACTGACCAAGGTTTGGCATACCTTACCTTAGTGAGTTGGTTTTTCTCCATCATTTTAGGAGTGATGTAACTTAAAGTAGCCCCTAGATCAATTCATATAGAGAGACTTTGGTTAGAAATAGTACCTTCAATCTCTACAATTGCATATTGATAATCTTCCTATCGATCTTTAAGGGATGAATTAATCCAGTGGAATATTTTCCCAACTTCCCCAATAGTGGAAGCTTCCTGCAAGTTGTGAAAACCCCTATTTTTTCTTTGAAGAGTGGGAATTTTCTTTGTAAATGGGGATCTCCACATTCCCAACACTTCAGGGGTTCTTTATGGGTTTGAACAATCCCTTTTGATCCAAGTTTCACAAGTTTATTTCCCTTCTCCTGAAACTGATCATTTCTGGTGTAGGAATTTCCCTCTAGATTCCTTATCATATTTCTAAAGTGTGGTGGTTGGAAGCCCTTTTTCAACTGGTTGAAATCTTCCTGCTTCTTATCCTCAAATATTTTTAAGAGGTCATTTTTTTTCTTATACTCTTCAAAACATAATCTTTCCTTCCTTATCACTTCATCTAAGTTCTTTGGGTTATCGACCTCAATTTGGTCTTTATAAGACTATGCCAGACAGATTAAGAATCGTTGAACCTTCACTTTTTCTTCCTTAACGTAAAGAAATAACTATAGCCGATCTAATAATTTATTGATAAGATATTCCATGGTCGTTTGGTTGAGTTTAAATTCATAAAATTCCTTTGTCTTTCTCTCATAATATCTTTCTGACAAATACTCTTTCTTAAATAATTTCTTAAACTCTACCCATTCTATATTCTTTTCCTTCAATCCATGTGAAATCTTGAGGTCTTGCCACCAGATGCTAGCTTTTCCTTTCATATTTTAAACTGCCATTCACACTTTCATGTTGCTGGAATAGTTGTAAATCTGGAAATATTTCTTAATATACAACAACCATGATTATGCTTCCTCCCCCATATTTGATTCCCCATCAAAACTGGTGGGTTTAATTTTCTTGAATTCTCCTTCCATGTGGTCAACTTTTATCTCCCGACCATCTTGGCTTGATTCTCATATTTTTTAGTTTCATTGGGGGAATTGTCTTTTCTTTTGTCACTTTCCCCAACTTGCGGGTCCCTCCTTGTTTCTATTGATCGTTTTTCCCCATTTTTCTTCTCATGTAAACTCTGAAATAATATCTCGTTAATATCTTGTTGGTTTTCCTAATTCTTCTTCAGATGCTCATTTTGTTCTTTAAAATTTTGTATTTCTATGATCAAATTCCTCATTGTTTCAAGTACCTGACTAGCTTCATAATGTTCTTGTTCTAGTTGCTTTGTGGGTGGTGCTAGTAGTACATGTTCATTTTCCTCTGGGTGGCCATCATTCATGTTGGGAGATGCCATCATTCAATCATGGTTGCATAATTTATACATTCATATAGAAAACACAACATTATTATTGTTAGTTTATCATTTCAGTGTGCTTCAACAAAAACTAGATGTTTCCATAGGAAACAAGGTTTAACCTGTGGCTCTAATACCATTTGTCACATACCCATATAACAACCTGAAAAATGCATAAACAAAACAAAACAAAAATTGATACCAGATAAAACATATGTCATAAGTCATGGACCATTTAATTCATTCTCTATCATATATTAACCAAGGACTTCGTACTAGCCTGTGGGGGGGCAGAGCAAGTTGTAAAGTGGAATTGTTGAAATTGGTTGTAATTGGAAGGTATCATGTTCAAATCCCCCCCAAATTTACCCATGCACCGTGGTTCAGGCCTTGTGGATGCACCTAGAGGTATAGTGGTAGTGGGATTGGATCCCTGGACCCCATGTCACACAAGTACCAACCTATCCCCAGTTTTTGACTCCCCTAGTTAAAAAAAAACAAGGACTTCGTACTTATTAAAAAACTCACTTTATGGTTCTTTGACTTATAGATGATACCTTAAACACCAAAAAAATACAAAGAAACACTTAACAAGAAAGAGCCTCAAAGATTTATCCAAAATCCTTTATGTATTTAGACTCCAAAATCATAAGTTTATCAATTTTTCCCAATAAATATTCCGCAAAAATTGCTTCCACAATGGTCCTTCCGCAACTCCTCTTCCACAATGCGGATTGTGGCAAGTGCCTTTGGAATCTATAGATTTCCCTTCCACAATGTAGATTTTGGATTGTGGAAAGCACTTAAATCATTTACAAATTTCCCTTGCGCAATGAATATTGCAGATTGTGGAAAGTACTTAAATCCCTTACAAATTTCATTTTCGCAATGCGGATTACGAATACTCTAAAGTACTTAAATAATATACAAACTTTCCTTCTGCAATATGGATTGCGGATTGTGAAAAGTACTTAAATCCTTTATAGATTTACATTCCGCAATTCTTCTTTCGCAATGCGGATTGCGAATTGAGGAAAGTACTTAAACTCTTTACAGATTTTACCTCCACAATGCGGATAAATTAGTTGAATTCTTTACAAATTCTAAGCTTCTGTGGGTCATCTTCTGCATGAAATTACTTAGGATTTTTTACTTGTAATTTCCTTGGAAAAAGAAAGAGTGGTCATTCTTCGATGGTCTTACTCAAATATTGAAGATCCAATCTATAAGTTCAAAAATAAAGAAGGTGCAAGGGAGGACCTTTTTAATTCGGGAAAATTATCCTTACACAATGCAACTCATGAATTACCTAAAGGAATTTGTTGCATATATACAAGTGTTATAGGATAAATTATTTAACCAGGAAATCTTGCACACATAGCATGGACACAAATATTCAGTAAACATAGGCTTAAAAGATGGCTCTTCCAACAAGCATTTTTTTTAACAAACAACCCTCTAATCTGCACAATCTTGTCACCCACAGAGTCACCGATAAAATATGGATGCCAAGATAGGTGACAACCAACATTAGGTACAGTTCTTTAGTGATAAATCACTTTCCTAACACAGTGTACTCACACAGCAAGTATTTCTTCAATATTTCCTAACACAAAGTTCTCACACAACAAGCATTTCTTCCCGCTTGCCACACATAGAGTGCTCACACATCAAGTATTTATTCCAACTTACCTAACACAGAGTTCTCACACAACAACTATTTCTTCCATCTTTCCTAACACAGAGTGCTCAAACAACAAGAGTTAAATCATTTCCCCCACATACTAAAGAATGTCTTGCCTCCCACATATGCTTCCATAATATATTTTGTTTTTCCTAGGTATTTTTCCTTCCAACAACTAATTCCTCATGGAATTTTTGCATCCCATAACATCCCCTGATTTCAAGGGCATGTCTAGCACCATAATGGAATGTTGACACTTGGTGTAACCTCCCTGAGGTTTCTCTTCCTCGTCCCCCACTCTTGCATGCATAGTCTCCTCATTTAACATGGTCCCCCCCCCCACCATCATTCACTTTTTTATTAAAATTATATTGTCAAAAAGCAAATTGGTTCTTTTACTATATCAATGGGTTATTCAGTGGGTGCTTTTCCAATTATTCTATGGGATAACTGCAGAGACCAGGGAATAGGAGGAATGTTGCGGATAGGAAAATGACGTTGTGAGCTATGTAGAAGGGGATGATCGAGGAGTCAATCAGTTTGCTATATATCCCACCATAGTGGGTTGTTTTTATAAGCTGGCACCAAAAAAAGTGATTTCTTTCATTTCCCCGCCATGTCACGTAGCTGGATAGCCAGTTCTATTACATCTATCCTCCAAGGACGAATTGGTGGATTCCATATCCAACAAATCTCATAAAAAAAAAAAATTTCAAAATATTACAAATAATGTTTATTTGCTAGGAGATGTTACAGTAGGCTTAAAAAATGATAAAAAAATTTCATATTTAAGAGTTAACCATTACGACTACTACTCTAATCTGAGAAGGACTTGAGCAACTGAACGCATGCCTACGACTTTCTTCCCAACCACTAACTCTATTTGGCACGTGTTTTTCGGCTTGAGTCACCCCCGAGTTGGGTGATGAATCAACTAGGGTAAGGTTAGAAAATTAGAGACTCTTTAACCCGTCTATGGTCAAGCTACGAATACAAATTACCATTAAATCCTTTTTATAATCCAAAACAAAGGAAGTTCACATATCAGACAAATCCTTTCCAAAATGTAACACAAAAACAAACAAAGGAAGGTCACATATCAGACCTAAAATTCATGATAAAAAAGCAACCATGAAGAGGTCATGGCTTGGATCATGAATCAAACCTGGGAAAATGGAAATCGAATTGCAGCGGTTTGATTCCCCATAACCAATTCTAACATTAGGGACATTCCAAGTATACAACACGATGACATTGGGGACATATCAGTAAATAGATCCCCTAACTCATATATGGAAGTTATGCAAAGAAAACAGAGTCAATCCACATATGACGTTGTTGACAATTCAAAATGTCGACAGATATTCGAATCGTTGGCTATGAGTTTGATCTCACATAATCTAATGCAGAAAACATGAGAATAAAATGTAGAGTTCAAATATATAGTGTATATAGGATAAAACATGAGAACTGGAAATGATTCCTCCACGGGAAGGAAAGGAAAATGATTGAGAAAAAGTAGAGTCTAATTACATGATACAGATCTGGTTTCAATTCAAAACATAGCGAGAAAACACTGTCATAATTCTTATATATGATTTCATACCAACACGCAGATGTGTCACACAATACAGATATGGTTCAATTCAAAATGTAGAGTGAAAGCACAATCATAGATTTTAGATATGATTTCACAATACAAATCTGGTTCAATTCCAAACCAACACATAGAGTTGTCACACAATACAGATCTAGTTTTCAATTTAAAACTTAAAGTGTAAACACAGTCACGATTCTTAAATTTTATTTCATACCAACATGCAAAAGTGTCACACATTATATATCTGGTTCAATTCAAAATGTAGAGTGAAAGCACGATCATAATTGTTAGATACGATTTCACAATACACATCTGGTTCATACACAAACCAAGGCGCACATGTGTCATAGAATACATATCTGGTTTTCAATTTAAAATTTAGAGTGAAAACAGAGACATAATTCTTAAATCTGATTTCATACCAACACACATTGGTGTCACACAATATATATCTGGTTCGGCTGAGCTTAT
>LPNX010144581.1:104855-170870 GCA_001517045.1 Pseudotsuga menziesii | reverse complement strand
TCCCTGCCGGATTATTGTAAAATCCTGTCAATGCATCAAGTTGACCGGCCGTAGGGCCAGGCCAGCTGGCTTATCAGCATGAACGTACATGCTGGATAAGCTCAGCCATCTGGTTCAATCTAAAATGTAGAGTGGAAGCACAGTCATAATTCTTAGATCTGATTTCACAATACAGATCTGGTTCAGTTCAAAATGTAGAGCAATTTCAAACCAACACGCATAGATGTCACAGAATACAAATCTGATTTTCAATTTAAAACTTAGAGGTGATGGGAAACGAAAAGGAGCTATTCAGTAACCAATACCAACTTACAACATGATTATGGAATCAACGCGTATTATGGGCTACGAAATACCTACTTTTTTAGTTCATGCATGCATCAACGCAGCTCTTCTATTCTTTGCAGAGTTAGAGCATACCTTATATGCAGATAATGGGAAAATCGCATGCAAAGGCGAGGTCAAGTAGCAACGCATATCTCCACGTAGGTCCAATTCCATGAATCATTACGTGTAAAGGTCTCCCAGATTTGGATTTGGGGTCTTGATAACTCGCCCAATGCCACAATTTATTGGTCGTTCTTTCTTCAGCCAAGAAAACCCTACTTTCCTCCCAAATTGTCCTTCTAATAAAATTGTAATCTTATTAAATAGAAAAATCTAGTGATTCCCAAGGAGACAAATGGATTTCAGTCATTTATGAGGTGGAAGTGACCTTCCCCTTTCTCTTGTATTTTCTTTAGACTATACCATGCTTCAATTTAATTACATTATCGTGTGTCTCTAAGCTCCCATGGTACTCCCTTGTATGTATAGGGATACTAACATATAGCTTTAATATATAGTATATAACCATTCTTGTATCTATATTCTTTTTAGAGTAGAACTTTAGGAATAACGTTCCACAAAAAGGTCTAGATATTTAACCAATATAACTAGATTTAATATTGTTTATCATAACTCAATTTGAGGGTTTCGACCATCACAAATATTAAAAGCATTTTCCACCTTTAGTCAATCATAGTGTATTAACAATTCTTCAAATTAAATTCTTCAAATTAACTATGTGATGGTTCCATTCATATGTATAATTTCTACTTGACATAGATAATATCTATATATTAATTTTATTTCATGTTAATAATTACAGATGTCACTCACAACTTAAGCATGTACGGAGTTTATGATTAGGTAAATTAGCATTATTGACTTTAAGGTGAGGAGTTTTAGCTGACTTACTTTTGGCACGCCATTAAACCCATAATGACACCAAGTAATCTTTACTATTCCCCAAGGCTTCACTCATATTTTACCTTTCCCCCTAGGGGATTTGTCCCCAAATTTTTTTTTAGTCGTGCCAAGCTTTGAGCCTCCTAACCCTATCAATTGCATTCCACAACTTTCATGAAGTTAGAATCGGTACTTAAATTATTTTTTACTTATACATTGTGTTTCAGGTCGAGGTAGTAAGGGGATGTTACAAAAAGTAAAATTGTTCCATAGTAAGTCATAACAAGAAAATTCCAACCTAGTGGAAAAACCTTAAACCAAGTTGGAGTATGTCAAATAGAGACGAAAAACTCAAATCGAGAGGAAAAAATCAAAGTAAGATGAAGGAATTCAAATTGAGATGAAAAATTCAAAACAAGATAAAATAGATTAAACTAATATGGATTAAGTCAAATTCAGATGAAAATTTGAAACCAACCCCTATTAATTCAAACCAAGATGAAATAGTCAAATCAAGCCGAAAAATCCAATCCGAGATGGAAAAATTAAAACCGAGCCAAAATCGATCTAACCAAGTTGGAGTAAGTTAAATCGATATGCGAAAAAAGACAAGACAATATAGAGTAATTCAAAGAGACGAATTTCAAATTGATCCAGAAAATTCAAACTGGGCCCAAATTAGTCAAATTTGGAAAAAAGTAAGCAAACAAAAATGAAGAAGTAAAATTGATGGAAACAAGTCATATTGAGAAAAAATTAGTAAAACCGAGAGGAAGGAAGTCAAACCGAGATGAGAAATTCAAATCGAAATGAAGAAAGATAAACTAAGATGCAACAAGTTAAACCGAGTTGTAACCAGTCAAATCCAACTGGAGTAAGTCAAATCGATGCAAAAAATGTTGAACTGAGAGAAAAAAGCCAAAGCAAGACAAAAAAAATCCAAACAAAGGTGGAAAGAGTCAAACCCAGGTTGATTAAGTGAAATTGAGGAAAGACAAATTGAAATTGAGGTGGAAAAGCATCAAACTAAGGAGAAAAAAACTAAACCAAGCTAAAACTAGTCAAATTGAGCTAAATGAATTCAAATTCAAATGAAAAAATATAAATCGATACATAAAAAGTTTAACCATGAGAATATCTCAAAAACAGGGAGTATGTTAAATTGAGATGGGAAAAAAGACAAATTGAGATGGAAAAATTGAAAATAGACCTAAATCCATATAATAGAGAACGAGTAATACAAATAAAGGTAAAAGCCAAATCAATTCAAAATTAGTCAAATCAAGAAGAAGGAAGTCAAATTGAGAGTAAAGAAAGTCAAACTGACATGAAAAAGTCAAACTAATCCTAAATAAGTTAAACAAAGATGGACTAAGTCAAATCAATATGAAAAAAGTCAAAAGAGACATGAAAAAATTCAAACAAAGGTAGAGTAAGTCAAATCTAGATTGAAAAAAAAATCAAATCAAGATATAGCAAATGAAACTGAAAAAATTCTAACTAAGAAGCATAAATCTAAATCAATCCAGAATCAGTAAACTAAGACGAAAGAAGTCAAATTAAGAGGAAAAAACATAAACCAGTATGGGAAAAGTAATACCAAGCCATAACTCGTCAATTTGAGACGAATTAGGAAAGTCATGCCAGGATGAGAAAAGACAAACCAATAAAAGAAGAGTTTAAACCATCCAAACTAAGTCAAACTAAGTTCAAACCAAACCAAACTATGCCAAGCAAAGTCAAACCTAGTGAAGGATGACAAAAATAAGTCAAGTTAGGTAGAAGTAACTTAAATTTATTCTCTACATCCCTTATAGCTTCATGGATTTCATATCTCTAAGCATGCCAAGAAACCTCTAACTTTCACATGCATTAGCGATTTTTTTCAACATGCCATGCTAAGATACTGCAAATCTCCTTGCAACTTAGCCATTTTTTAATCACAACAGAATGAAAAACCCTAAATTTACACATGATATAGCCATTTTTTACACTATATGGATTGAGAAACTTGCAATTTCCTCACAACTAAGCCATTTTTATGACGAGGTTGAAACTGATAGGATAAATCCAATTCAAGCTTAAATTAGTCAAATAAAAATGAAAAATGGTCAACCCAAGATGGAGAAAGTATAATCACGATGGGAAAAGTTAATATGAGGAAGAATTGATCAAACTAAGATGGATAAAATCAAATCAATATTAAAAAAGTGAAATCGAGACTAAAAAAGTAAAACACAACCAAAATTTATCAAACCCAATTGGAAAAAGTAAACTAAGCTAGAATCAACCTTACTAAGCAGGAGTAAATCAAATAGAGATGGAGAAAGTATAGTTGAGAATGATTAATTCAAACAAAAAAATTTCAAATTGAGATGAAGGAAGTTCAACCGAGATGGAAAATGTCAAATTGAGCTACAATATCGGTCAAACTAAGGTGGATTAAGTCAAAGAAAGACAAAAAAAAGTAAACCAAACCTGAAATCAATCAAACCTAGATACAAAAAGTAAAGCATAGATGGAATTGTTTTAAGTTAGCTCCAGTAACTTAAATAAATATTGGAAAAAAATCAAGTTGATCTAGAGTAAGTCAAGAAAAAAAGTTATGTAAATTTGAAATAACTAAAACTCAGCGGAAATCAATAAAACCAAGCAAGAGTAAGTCAAAAAGTGTGAAAAATGAAACTGAGATAAAAAATGAAACAAATTCAAACCAGATGAAAAATTCAAAAATTTATGAAGAAAGTCAAGCCTATATAAAAAAAAGTCAAACAAAGATGAAAAAAGATAAATCGAGGTGGAAAGAGGCAAAACAATATAGAATTAGTTGAACCAAGATAAAGTAAGTCAAATCAAGGGGAGAAAAAGTGAAAATGAGATGAAAAAGTTAAAATGATGTAGAAAGAGATAAATCAAGGAGAAAAGAGTCAAACAACGTCGAAATAAATCAAACCAAGTCAAAGAAAGTGAAACTCACATGAAAAAATCCAACCTGAGATAGAAAATTTTAACCAAGATTAAATTGCTGAAACAGAGCCAAGGTAACTGAAATTGACATCAGAAAAAATTCAAATCGATTTGAGTAAGTTAGACTAAAAAAATTTACTGCAAGTAAAAAATGTCAAACAAAGCCAAAGTAAGCGAAAGAAAGGCGTAAAATTCGAACTAAGTCAAAATCTATAAAACCAAGTTGGATTATGTCAAATCAAGGTGACAAATTCAAACCAAGATGAAAAATGTCAAACCAAGTAGAAATCGGTAAAATGTAGAAAAAAAATCCAAATAAAGAAAGAAAAATTCAAACCTCAGAATTTCTCTAATCAACCAAGAGTAAGTCAAATAAGAATAAAAAAGTCAATTTGAGGTGAAACTAGTCAAACTGGGAGGAAAAAGTCAAACTAGTATGAATAATTCAAACTTGAGCTCAAGTAAGTGAAATCAATGAAAAAATGTCAAAGCAAGATGGAAAAAGTCAAGACAAGCCAGAGTCAGTCAAATTGAGATTTGAGATGGGAAAAAAATTAAACTAAGACATAGTAGGTAAAACAAAATTCAAAACTGAGTAGCATAAATTTATATCAAACCAAAATAAGTAAACTAAGATGAAAAAAGAGAAGTTGATACAGAAAAAGAAAGACGAATAAAAAATTGGTAAAATAAATTTTCTCGTCAAACTTATCCAAAATTGGTAAGAGCAAGACGAATTAAGAAGTCTAACCGTAACGAGAAAAGATAAAGAAAGACAAAACAAATCAAGGTGAAGCAAATAAAACTAAGTTGAGATAAGTAAAACTAAGATGAACTAAGTTCTAACAAGGGTAAACTAAGTGAGGTAGATCCTAACAAAGCTAAGGATGACCGAAATAAGTAAAATCAAGAGGGAGTAAGTTAAATTTATTCTCTATGAACCTCCTTGCTTAACGAATTTCCTAGATGTACATCCCACATATATTTGTGGCATATTGATTGGTCCACGCCTCTCACCTAGCTTCGTTTTCCATGGATTTCTATGCACCCCCTCCACAAATTTACAACCTACTAATAGCTTCATAGATTTTGTTGATCTATGGCCCACTAGGTGCTTTACATCTTGACCAGTTTTGTTTCCCAAAGGCCAGTACATGCCCCCCTATTAGCTTCATTTCCTACTAGTTATTCCACCTGCCACTTCCTATCTTCATGGCCCACCTTTCACTCCATGCATTAGAGGAAATCTGGGGTACAAAATGGGACTTATAAGAAAACATGCCATTGATGCATTGGAATTGAAGAACCAATAGAATTTGAAGAAAATGAGTCAACCATAATGCTTAACTTGGAATATTTGTCATAAAACAACTACTTTTTGTTTTCATATTTTCAACTTCTCTCCCTGTGGTTTTAATCAAATTTCTAGAGAGAGCACTCATTAGACCGGAATTCAATTTTGCATCCAACGAGTACCCACGTTGCATACTTTTGATGGTTCTAGACACACACAAAAAATGATATACAATAAAAAATGTGTTACGTTCAGTCATTTTTCATTGGGAGGGGTGCATAAAAAGTATGTTGTGTGGGTAGTTGTTAGATGTGGAATTGAATTCCACATCCACCAACTGATCACGTTCAAAATTTGAGTAAAACCATAGGTAGATAAGTTGAAAATACAAAAACAAAAAGTATATTTTATGTCTTTTCCTTAAAAATTTACAATATTATTTTATTATTTTAACTATTATTTTATTATTTTCATTACGAGGCCCATTTTAGACCTCAAATTTCCTCTAATGGTTTGCCCAAATTTTCCCAAGAGGTATCCATTTTTTGCAACATGGCACACTAAGAAACCCCAACTTTTCCCATTACTTATGATAGATAAAGTGCAATATGAAATAAATGAAAAGTGTTGAGACTTGGGATGTGAAATGTGTTATCAAATGAATCAAGGTGATAAAGCAATGAATCTCATTAGATCATGGAAGCAAGGAGAATATGTCACTTACAATTAACTTTCATGTATTTAAGTCATCTAGAAAGGATTCTTCTCGCCAATCATTTGGAATTTAAACTCAAAGATACCCTGACTGTTGTTATAGCTGATTTTACCACTCTAAGTGAATCACACTTGTATGGCCTTCCCCTGTCCCTCTGCATACTCCTTAGACCCCTTGGACCATTTTTTGTCCTTTTATGTTTCCTTGACCATCCCTAAAAACATGTGAAAATTAATACATGCGACTTTTAAACCTATAATCGCGTATATATGCGGGTTTGACCCCTAAAACCGTGTACATCGGGATGTGTGCATAATCGAAATCATTTTGGAGTTTTCCTTGACATGGATCCAAATGACTTGACTCCTGGCCTTCCATATGCCTTGAGATCGCTCGGATTCAACCTTTCATTACCCCTTTGAAAAGCTATATAAGGAACTCTTTGGTACATTGAAGGCATAAGAGAGAATTGAGAGCAAAGAAACTATAGTCCATTGTTGCCGGAACTTGTGCTTGAGTCTGCATCCCTTTGTCCCTTGGAGCACTTTTGTGTTCTTCCCAAGCTTTCATTTTTCTTGTGAGCTTGCTATCTAGAGATGGAGGATTGAGGTGGTGGAGGCCCAAGTGGGGGATTCAGTTTCTCCGATTCACAGACGTGCCGACAGAGGTTGTATCCATTGTAATCTCTAATTTTATATTAATAGAAATATATTTTTCTGTCCAATAATGTATGTTTGAATTAATATTTTATCCATGGATGGTTTCAAATGCGAGAATAGATTTAACACCAATATATATAGTATGCTTGTCTTGTTTACTTGTTGTTGTGGAAGTGATTTATCAATTCAAGCTAAAGTTGGAAAGCTCAATGGGGATCTAATTCAACCGTCTGGAATAAGGTACGAGGTCTGATCCTTTAGTGTTAGATATTTAATTTCTATTGCATATTGGAAAGGATTGATTTCTAGAGTCAAGCTATTTGTTGTGGTACCCCAAGCCATAGGAATTTCTCTTTGTAATAGAATTGGCAACTCCACTGGGGAGTTCCTAGTAGTTTTCCTTTGGGGGTTTTCTATCGGCATTCAATGGCTTTGAATTGCTCTTTTTCTCTTGTTTTTGTGTTGGGTCTAGGGGCATGTTTGCCTGGTAGTGTCTGATTGGTGTTAAGTTTATCTTAGCTTGTCTGTTTGCCTTTATTTTTATGCACCTTTTTTCCTGTACGCGAGTTTTTAAATCACAGTCGCGTATATATGCGGGTTTCACTGCTATTTCCATGTACACACATGGGTTTATTGCGAACAGTCGTATATGCCCTTAGTTTTTCCTTTTAGAGGAAGTTGAATGGTTGTTGGGTGAATTTTGATGATTGCTAAGTCTCCTTTGATGCTACCAGAGTTTGTATACACCTTTGTTTCTGACCGGAGACGTTTTTTTTTAGGGTAAAATTTCTTTTTTAAGAATGTTCTTGTCATTGCATTTTCGATTTTTTGTTTTAGGATTAGTGCATTAGATTTATTTTACCTTAGTACGTTTCTTGAGTGCTGCTTGAGTGTGCTTGCATAGACTGGGGGTTGTAGATCCATTCTTTTGCTTTTCTATCTCATTTTTATTTCAAAAAATCCAAAAATATTTACTTATCATCATGCATTGCATCTTGCATTTTTCATAGTACTTGCATTAGATTTGCTTTGGAGTACTAGTCAGGACTTCACATAGGAATCTTGCATTTATCATTTGAATAAAATTGTACATTTCACGTAGTAGCATACCCTATTTTTCATGGACACAATTTACATTGATTGTTAGGTGTGCATTTTTCTTCATGTTGTGTCATAACACCATTAGTTGCATGGCCATATACCTCTTTTTGGGTAATAAATCCAATTAAAATCAACGCTTAATTAAAATGAACTCCACTATTTTATTTTATAGGGTTCACCAACAAGATTAGGTTTTAGGGTCTTGGAATAGTTCATTGTGAGTAAATTATCCAAGACCACTAAACAACAATATGTATATGTCTGTCCAGGTGAGTGTGTGAAATTCCTTGGTATAACCAGTGTTTCTCAGTATCCTCCTCTCAAAAGGGAGTTAAGCATGAGGCAGTGTGAGTGGTTATTGATTGGGATGACCCCTAGTCATAACTGAGTAGCACTGAAGATATTTCCAGGATTGTATTCATATCTGGGGGCTCTTTCAAGAGTTTCAGGCTTTGCTACCCTGCCCATACGATCAATCCTGCCTGCGACTATCTACCTAAGCATTAATTATATTGAGGTGAACTTAGTGGCCTTACCTAAGATATCGAGGGGGTACTTTGCAGGGGTTATTCTGCAGGTGTCCCAGCCAGGTTGGGGTCAGACAGCACAGTTTATTTACGTGTTGAAGCTAAGGGCCACAATAATTGGTTATGTACCTCCGCTTGTTGTGTATGGGAGTCTCAAGCCTCTCCTAGGTGAGACATACCTGCTTCATTCGGGAGCTCACTTATCCTACCCTTGACTGCTTGTGTTTTGCTTTAGATTTTCTTGGTGATTGCTCTATCCACGTTAGCTTGCTTAGGGTTTGCGTAGATAGAGAGTCTTTGATATTTTTTGAGTCATTGTGGATTTGGGTGTGGCTCCCCGCTGTTCTTTTCATTTAGCAAGACTTCCACCTTCTACATCTCCTTCTCCTTTGGGAGAGAGAAATAGACAGTATAGGCAGATTACTTCGCACATTGATTCACACACCATGGGAGACCATATAGAACTTATTTCTGAACCACCTTCTCCCATTCATATGGAATATGGGGAGTTTACTCCTAACTATGATCGTTCACCCAACTTGACTAAGTTAGGTCCCGTGGTTTCTGAGATAGGAACCTTTCATGATAGACCTACTTACTCTAGGTTTGATTCCCCATTGATGCATCGCCGATATGGAATGTCAGAGGATGATGAGACTCATTTTGAACCCGTGAGCACTAGTTATGGTAGTTATGATATGTCTGGTTTTCCCACACATGATTTGGAATTCCATGTCGAGTCTAAGTTTGAGCCTAACACTATGCCTGGGGGCACTCTCATTCCTTACCATGCGGAGAGGTTTGGGAGCACAAGTCACATTGCACCTTCCATCCTGGCGGTGGAAGCTACATCACATATTCCTCCTAGGTCTAGGGTTAGTGATCCTATTAGGATACCAAATCTGAGATGCGTGACTATAGGGAATAGCACATACATAGTTACACAGATCCCTTCATCCTTTGTCCCTAGTTCTTCAAATTTTCACCCTCCACCTCATTCACGTGGTCCTTCGGGCCGGAACGTTGCTATGAGTCATTTCCGTACTGTGGTTACTATACCAATTGTGTCTCGGGTGTATGCATTGCCTGTTGTTTTGGGAGGTCATGTTCATACTTCTAGAGTTCATATTCCTACTTCCAGAACGTATATTCCTACTTCCGGAGCGTATATTCCTACTTACAGAGTGTCTCATGGGACATCACATGCGATGACTTATGGGCCCTATTATGGGATGCAGTATGGATAGGGTTTTTCACCTTATGGGTGTGGGTATCAACAACCTTCTTACACTCCAAATTATGGCTTTGTAGCTCTGAATAGTCAAGGTACACCACACTATGGTGCTTCCATGCCACCCTATATGGGTCAAACAGGAGGAGGGCATTATGGCCAAGGTCATGGTGGTTATTGCAATCAGACCTATGTGAATCAAAACTATCAGGGAGTGGTCCATCGGCCTAATCATCCTAGGCTCCCTTTCCTCACAACACTGAATCTTCCTGACTTGCCAAGATTGACGAACGATCCTGTAGCTCATGACCCAACTTGGCCAGCTGTCCCTACTAAGCTTCCCTCAAACATACCCAAATTCGAGGGAAAACCGAGAGAGGTTTCGAGCGAACATGTTACTACCTTTCACCTATGGTGCTCTTCAAATTCCTTACACCGGGACTCAATCTATTTAAGGTTGTTTCAACGCACCCTAATAGGGCTTTCCATGAAATGGTATATAGAGCTACCTAGGGGGGAATTAGCTTTGTTCAATGACATAGCGATGACTTTTCTTAACCACTTCCAGCTACCAGTGTGTTATGACGTTGGTGCTGAAATCTTGTTGACATTTCGGCAAGATAAAGCCACACATATCTCAGACCACATCCAAGAGTGGTGTAGACAGAAGAGGTTAATTAAAGCCTTTACACTGCCAGAATTCCTACTCGAATGGTTCCTTAAGTCGTTATTGCCATATATAGCAAAGGATGTTTCTACATCTGGAGTGCAAAATGAGGAACGAGCCATTTTAAGGGTGCAGGAACTGGATTTGATTTATGCTTAGTCTGGTTTGTTATATGAGATCATTCCCAATGCTCCGCGTTCTAGTTTCGACCCCAAAGTTAAACCTAGACCACATGCTGATGGAATTGTTGGTTATGCAAGTGGTAAACCTACAGATTCAGTTGCAAAACAAGTTAGTCAATTGTCAATCAACCAATCTACTTCAGGACAAACCTTGGGTTCATCTCAAACCTCCCAAATGACGAGTGTGCTTTCGGTACAATCATTGGACCAGAAGGGTAACCAGCAACTCGTATGGAATAAAAAGGAGGGTAAGAATATTCGTAAGGGTTCGATTAGGAATGAAAATGCTAATAATAATGACAAGAATGCTCGTAATGCTGGGGGGGACAAGCAAGCTAAACTTAAGGTTAAATTTCCTTGCAAATTGTGTAAGGACGATCACCTCACTTACTTGTGCCCTCATATCGATGAAGCCTTGAGATTCTTGGCACAAGGCCCAGCTGTGCTGACAAACCCTTTACCTCACAATCAAAATATGAACTCGAAGACCCATGATCAGTCTGGTGGTGATAAAGATCTACCGGAGGGTAGTGGTCATGGTTGCATTAACATGGTACGTGCTGTGAAAGTTGTGACCCATGCAAAAGACTATGGTTCGTCACAACCTAGCCTAGGAAAGGAGCCTGATCCACTAGGGACTCCTTTGCGTATTGAAAAACCTATGGATAAACCTGAAGTTGCACCTCACATTCCTAAGGGAGTCCTTGAGCATTCAGGGTATAATCCTAATTCTCGAGCTGCCCAGAACTATTCAGTTGTCGAGGATTTGGGCGACACTCCTTGTGCGATGTCTGCACTGAAAGTGCTTCAGAGTTTTCCTTCATAAAGGAAGGCTTTGCTTTCTACCCTTGGTGTGAATGATGATAATTATTCCTCCATGATTAAATTTGAAACCGCAAGACTTCATCCTCACTTGCCTTACTATGTGTCTCTTTTGATTCACATAGAATGTCTTAACATGACCCTCAAATGCACTGTGATTGATGAAGGTGTTGCTACTTCTGTGATGTCTTTATCATGTTGGAAGGGTTTAGGTTCCCCTGAGTTGTCTAAATCAGTGACCATGTTAACTGCATTCAATGGGAGATTGTTTAGGCCGCACGGGATCCTTCCTTCTCTTAAGGTCTGTTTGGGAGAGAAGATCATTGCGATAGAGGTCGAGGTGGTTGATGCACCCCTTGACTACAATCTCTTGCTGGGTAGGAATTGGATGTACATCATGCAAGCCATAGCTTCTTCCATATTTCGCATTGTATGCTTTCCATTTAATGGGAAGATAGTCACGATTGATTAAACATCATTCAAGAATATGTCAGTTACCGCATCTTCAGGAGCTTCGATTCCGATCGTAGAGCACTCTCAGCCAAAAACTGGGAGTGTGGGTGTGGGCATGTATCCATCCCTCATGGGGAGTTTTAGTTGTCATGCATCGATCCTTATGATAGGGTCTAGTTCCGGTGAGGCTTCAACATCTATAAGATTGGTGTCTTTTCGCACGAGTCATATGGAAGATCCTTGGATTCTTCCTGCACCGAGTACTCCGAGTGAACCCATCATGACAGACATGCCGTTACCTGCAACTATGGTAGCTTATCAAGCTAATATTGAGTGTGTTGCAGAGCCCAATCCTTCCTCTTCGTGGAAGAAGGAGGGGGACCCTTATGTCCTGCCTACATGGGCAATATAGTCTCCTCACGTGCACGACTGCCTTGATAGTGTTCTCCCTTCAGATGAAGCGATTATTGAGGCCATGTCGGGAGTTGAGCCACCATGGGAAGAACTCCATCATAGATCTTACTTTCTTCCCGAGCTTGACCGCTTGGAGCATGAGGACTTTAGGGAGGTTCTTAGTGAGAGAATTGGTAGTCCTATGGTTCCATTAAGCTCTCCTGGTTCAATGGCTGATGGGAACATGGAAAATATATCTCCAATGATTCCTATCAATATCTCTCGTGATCTTAGTAGGATAGAGAATGTCTATATTGGGGCAGAATGTTCCCATGCTGAGATTCAAGAATACACCAAGCTTTTTAAAGAATTTTGTGATATCTTTTCTTGGTCTTACGATGAAATTCCAGGTATTGACCCTCGTATTGTTGAACACGATATTAATACTTATCCCAACGCTAAGCCTGTTTGGCAACGCTTGCGTGCAGTGAATCCTAGGAAAGCACCCGCAATTATGGCAGAGATAGAGAAATTGTTGAAATCTGGTTTTATCTATGCCATTCCATTGACGGAGTGGGTTTCAAACCCCATTCTGGTGGATAAGAAGTAGGGAGCAATCCGCATATGTACTGATTTCCATGATTTGAATCGTGCATGTCCTAAGGACAATTTACCTACACCATTTATTGATCAGATTTTGGATGAGTGCGTGGGTAGTGAGGTTTTTTCCTTCATGGACAGCTTTTCTAGATATAATCAGATACAAATTAAACTTGAGGACCAACATAAGACTGCATTTATTTATCCTTGGGGAAATTTTGCATATCGAAAAATGCCTTTTGGCATTAAGAATGCCGGAGCTAATTTTCAGCGAGCCATGACCTTTATCTTCCATGATCTCAAATCGATTATTGAAGCATTTTTGAATGACCTTGCTGCTCATTCTCGTATGAGAATGCGTCATTCCTATCATTTGAGATTGGTCTTCGAAAGATGCCACCATTATTTGGTCAAGTTAAATCCTCACAAGTGCATCTTTTGTGTGAAGTCAGGTCGCTTGTTAGGATTCATTGTTTCTAAAGAGGGTATAAGAGTCAACCCTTTGAAGGTAGAGGCAATACTTCAATTGTCTCCCCCGAAAAATATTCGTCATCTTCAATGTTTGCAAGGCATGGCAAACTTCTTACGGAGATTTGTTGTCAATTTTTCCAATTTGACTAGAGGCTTCATGCATCTTTTGAAGAAGGACACCACCTTTTGTTGGGATGAGTGAGCCCAGGATTCTTTTTATGCGCTCAAGCAAGCCCTAGCATCAGCCTCGGTGATTAGTCCCCCAGACTATAGCCGTGATTTTCTACTTTATGTGTCCGCGTCCATGGAGACGATCGGTATGGTTTTGGTTCAAGAGGATGAGGAGCTCTAGGAGCATGTCATATACTATCTGAGCTGGAATTTTATTGACACAGAGATCTTTTATTCTCATGTTGAGAAGCTTGCTTTAGCTACCGTACATGCGGTTCAATAGTTGATACATTATATTCTCCTTGGCCAGACCTTAGTTGTAGGCCATGTCAATCCATTTCAATTCATCCTCACTCGAAGGATGATTGGGGGAAAATATAATAAATGGATTGTCATCCTGTAAGAATTCAACCTCAAGTTTGTTTCGGCAAAATCGAAGAAATCGTTAATTTTTGCAAAGCTTATATCAGATTTCCCAAGCGAGGTCAAGGAGTTGGTTTGTAAAGATACGTTTGTCGATGAACACATATTCTTAATCTCAACTTTAGACCCATGGTATGGAGATATCATTATATATTTACAAACATTGAAGGTCCCTACTCACCTCTCATGAGATGAACGATGACAATTACGTCACGTGTCTAAGAATTACCTCATAGTGGATAACACTTTGTACCTCCATGGGGTAGATTCCATTTTACGACGTTGTTTAACTCATGAGGAGGCTGAGGTAGTGCTGAATGATTTCCATGGAGGGGCGTATGGTGGTCATTTATTTGGGTTTTCTACAACCCAAAAAATATTAAGAGCGGGTTATTTCTGGCCGTCGATATTTAAGGATTGTGTAGATGCGGTCAAGAGGTGCCACCCTTGCCAGGTGTTTGCACGTAATATGCGCTTGAAACCTGCCCCAGTACATCCCATCATCACCGCCGATCCCTTCACTAAGTGGGGGCTTGATTTTATGGATTGCAACCCAGCTTCAGTTGGGGGGAATCATCATATCATAGTGGCTGTTGACTACTTCACGAAATAGGCTGAGGTTATTCCTGTAGTTAAATACGATGGTGAGATAGCCATGCACTTTGTATTCAAACAAATTATTACTCAGTTCAGGATTTCGAAAGAGCTTGTCACTGACCATGGCTCGCACTTTCAGAATCGTATGATGGAAGAGTTGGCATCAAAGTTAGGGTACAAACAAGAGCATTCCTCCTCTGCCTACCCTCAAGCGAATGGATAGGTAGAAGCAGTGAACAAGTCACTCAAATCCTTTCTCTAATGAACCATCGCACAAAGCAAGAATAATTGGCACATTATGTTATATCCTGCTTTGTGGGCGTATAGAACCACTGTTAAGACTACCACAGGTTTTTCTCCATATCAACTTGTACATGGAGTGGAGTTGGTATTGCCAGTTGAGTGCAAGATTCCTTCTTTGAATCTAGCCGTAGAACTCTTACCAGACACTTCCCCATTGGAGGAGTGTTTGGTCCACCTTGAACAACTTGATGAGCAGCATCGAGATGTCTTGGTGGCTCTAGAAGTAGATAAATGTCGCGTAAAGGTCCAGTATGATAAGTCTGTCCATCCAAGGAGGTTTAGTGAGGGATACTTGGTCCTTTTGTGTGATCAACTAAAAGAACCAAGTGGCGTGGTCCTTACGTCATCAAACGTGTGTTAGAGAAGGGTGCTTATGAGTTAGTGGATTATGAGGGAACGGCCTTGGCAGAGCCTAGAAATGGGCTCTATCTCAAAAAATACTATGCATGATTTTCAGCCAAGGCTGGTTATTGTATATTATTGTACAGTTTTGCATAGTTAGATCTTTTTCTTATAGTGATCGGGTTTGTGATTAGTTTCTGTTTCTTTTGGCAGATGTCAAAGGAATCTTCCACCTACATAGGATTCACGGATGGTACGAGCCGTCACACTCAACACTCAGCCTCTGCTGCTTGGGTGATTTATACTCCTATGGGTTAGGTATTTTCTTTAGGAGGCGTATGTTTATGGCCATCTTCAAACAATGTTGTTGAATATAGTGTCATTATTGAGCTTCTACAAGATGCCATTTCACATGGCGTTCTCTCTCTTGAGGTATGTCTTGATTCGGAGTTAGTAGTGTCACAAATTAATGGTTTGTACCATGTTAGAGATCTGGCGTTATTAAGAATATTCTTACGTGTGATATTATTAGAACTGCAATTTGACAATATAACATACATACATATTCCAAGAATTAATAATCAAGTTGCTGACTCATATGCTAACTATGTGTTAGATTGGCATTTGTCTCATACACAATAAATTCATCACAAACACAAATTTTTTTCACATGTAAATAAATAAATCGATCATCATAAAAAAAATTATAAACATCCAAAATGTGGTAGTACATAGTGTCATGATAGAAAAATGGGGTTCTCAAGCCACCAAAATATAATACACGGTAATACAAAATGTATCACTCCAAGGTATCTAAGCCTATGGAGGAGGATGGGGGTTGTGATCATGGAATGTCACTACAACTCTAGCTAGTCGTCGGAATAATCACACCCATGCTCGTGGTACACCCACTACCTGGCACTGCATAGCCTTAGGCAAGTCCTCGAATTGCACCATGGGAACTCTGTGTGTCAGCCTCACAAAGTTGGTATGAATGCACTGGAGCGTCCGCTCCGCATACACACCCATGATATCATCTCCTCTTCCCCTTCGTCTATGATGAGGGAAGCCTTCAGGCCGCTGTGGTTCCACATTTGCATGCATATGGTAGATGTCACTATGTATTGTCACCCAAAAACATGTCTTTTGATTCCATATAATCAGAAAACACAAAAAAATTAAATAACTCAAAAATTTAAAGAGAGCGTCGAGATTCATTACCTATGTCACCGTATGTCGATCCTAGTGGTAGCGGCATGTCCAGGTCCCCCCGGAAATCTATCCCTGCATAGGGGTAGTCATCGATGGCAACTATCTGTCGTCGCCACCATGGAAAGAACTTAGCTGGATAGGGGTTGGACACCCTACCTCCACCCAGTCTGTGCATCGCATTTTCCCAACACCGTTGGGCCGGATCTCGAACCCCGTGTAGAGGAACATCAACTCTAGGGCTCAATCCTGGAACACGCTCAAAGAAAAATGTGCTCAGTATGCTGCTGAAACCAAAGTTTCGCACTCTGCCCATCTTAGACTCACTGAGCTGGTGTTTCATGTTGCCCAGTAGTGTAGTGCTCCAGGCATATACTGTGGGTCTCATGCACTCCACTGCATAGAACATCAGAGGCCATGAGGCTTGGTGGAGTGAAGCCAAGCCTGTTGTCCTGCCTAGTGTCAGCAGGATGGCCTTTAGGCCTAGCACCTGTATGGAGTTAGTAGGGATCTGACTCCCCACCTTCTCCATGTCCAGATAGCAGTACACCGCAATGTACTCATCTATAGCCAAGCCACCTCTGGGCCCACAAGAACATAGTTTCACTACTTCCCCCCATCGGGAAAGTCCAGTAATAAAGTATATGTCCTCCACCTCTATGGTGAGGGACATCCCATCTATCTAGAATGACTCTGAGTCTGGATCCCAGTAATCCACCAGCATCTACAATAGTCCTGGTTTGTCCCTTAAGCCACCAAGACACCAAAATTTGTAGAGCCCACATGCACATAGTGCTTGTTGAGCCATTAGATCGGCCCTTACTACCTCTTCTACATCACCATGTTCACGTTCTCTTCATTCTAGGACCATCCTGCACCAAAAATTGGAAGTTTGCCCATTAGAATACTTAAAAAACCTCATGTGCAGCTGCATATGTGACTGTTTGCCAAATAGCCGTGTATGTACGTGACTGTGAGGGCATTTTCCCCATATATCTATCCCTATACACAGAAAAACCCTCAATTTTTGCATGGGCCGCAGTGACTATTTTGGATTGGCCTAGAAACCCAAAATCACCATGGAATTTGATAAAAATTACATCAAAATGGAAGAGTAGAGCATGGGTAAGTACCTGGAAGAAACGGTAGTGGATTTCGCTGGCTGGATCTCCTGGAATTCGCTGTTGAAAATCTGAGCTCAAATGGGTAAAAATTTCAAATGTTTTATAATGTTTTGAATTTTTTACTATTTATAGAATTTTTTCAAATTTTTGAAAAATTTTACCCGCTTTCCTAAAGTTTGGACTATTTCTAATCATTTTGGACTGTTTTTGACCTAATTTATGATGTAGGAGACCTTTTTTAGTACTGTTTCAGCCGTTGGATTGACCCATTCATGCTGATCTCAGGTATCATGTCTAAACTGGCATATAGGTTAGGTTTCATCACCATTTTCATTTTGCATGACCTTATGACTGTTTCATTATAGCCTTAGGTACGAACCCACTCTATTATGTCATGGAACCTTCTTGTTGTTTTAGAAGTGGCATGATATGAGTGGTAGAGCTTGACCTTACATGGGTACCCTAGTTAGTGCCTTATTTTCATTTGGTGCCCATGCTGACATTTTGTCCGTTAGGGTGTGGGAGTCCATTGTATAGTATTGCCATGACACTTCACAAGAGCCTCATACTCCTCTTGATCTTTTTCTGGCCTATTTCCCTCAGGACTCCCTTATGTCAAGTTGTAATTGCATTATCATGAGCTTTACCTGCCATATTGAGCTTTATGCCAGCTTCCCTAACATTGAGTTTCAGCCATATAGCCCGAGCTTGTCTCATGTCTAGCCATGTAGAGCCATTTTATATATCCTTTGCGGCTTGATTCCCTTTTTACCGGGAGGGAATTTCCCCCCGAGTGTCGCTATCCTACACATGTATCCTTGCATTGAGCATAGGTATGTTCCACTGCTTGGAACTAGTTTTTTTGCCCCTATGACACTCGTCCCCTCCTAGTCTATAACTATAAATAAGTTTTATTCTTTTTCAAGATTTTTAGATATTTGAAAAAGTCCAAAAAAAATAAGAAAACCAAAAATCCGGACAAGGAAAGATGTTATATTTGGCAGCTGTCGAGTCGTGTCGCCTTCAAACAGAGCACTGTATATCACATCTGTTGGTTGGGTTTATAGTTTGAATTTAGGAGCTGTACTCATTTATCTGAGTTTATCTCCATCGACTGGTTAAGCTTCCAGTCCCCATGGAGCCTCTATCGATTCCTCCTATGTCACAGAGATGTCCCAGTTTTGTATATCAATTCTATGCTGCCTTTATTCAGTCACCATTCACCGTTATGCTCTTATTCGAAGGAAGTTGAAACCTGAGTTGGCCATTCCTCAATTATCTTGACTTTTCGGTACAGTTACTGGTTCGTGCACCTTATGATCGAGTCCTTCCACACTATACAACTTTGCTGAGTACCTCGTGTTGGATGATGGGGGATGCCTTAATGCCCTCCTTCCAGCGGATTTCATCCCATCGACTTCAAATCATTTATTTTGGGATTGGAATCTAGAGTCATTTTTGAGTGCCTTGAGACTTGTAGTCATCAGTGGCAGGTTCTCTCGCCATTGACAGTCTTTGGGAATACATCAATGTCCCCTAATCGATGGGTCCTCTCAAGTGTTTGAGCTCAACACATTTATTCATACTTGTTAGTTTGCACTCTAGTACCTTGATTCCCATTTTCATTATCGGTGGGTGATCTCACGTCTGTTAACAGTATACATCAATGACAGGTAATCAGATGATGGACTACTATGTTCGACCTCAACACCTCTATTCACATAGTAGGACATGTACTCGTAGCGGTTTGTGTAGAAGACCTTCCATATTGGTGGCATCTCTTATATGCTACCTCCTTGATCGTGCCAGTGTTCATGAGATTTCAACTCTCGTGACTTCATTCCAGTATATGTCAGACATTTCCAGCCATTATGGAGATCTTGATCCATTATATATCTTCAGCCATTATGGATATCATGGTCCTTTGTATATCTTCATCATGGAGATTTTGATCTATGTATATTGTACGTGGCGATGACCACTTATGTGATATCTTGTATCATGCCTATTCATGGCCATTGTACTCTTATGTATCTGGGACTGGTATATGTATTTGCAGTTATGTGCAGAGTTGTATCATTGTACTATGCTAATTGGGTGGCTGGTATTCCATTTGGGATCCTTCATCACTCCACTTCTAGGATGGACTTATAATGTATTTCGGCCATCGTATGACCCCTCTGACCTCACACATTAGGGGGCATCTGTTATAGCTGATTTTACCACCCCAGGTGAATCACACTTGTATGGCCTTCCCCTGTCCCCTTGCAGACTCCTTAGACCCCTTGGACCATTTTTTGTCCTTTGATGTTTCCTTGACCATCCCTAAAAACATGTTAAAATTAATACACGCAACTTTTAAACCTATAATCGCATATATACACGGGTTTGACCCCTAAAACTGCGTACATTGGGATGTGTGCATAATACAAATCCTTTTATATTTTTCCTTAACATGGATCCGACTCACTTGACTCTTGGCCTTCCATATGCCTCGATATCGCTCAGATTCGACCTTTCATTACCCCTTTGAAAAGCTATATAAGGAAATATTTTGTACATTGAAGGCATAAGAGAGAATTGAGAGCATAGAAACTATAGTCCATTGTTGCCGGAACTTGTGCTTGAGTTTGCATCCCTTTGTCCCTTGGAGCACTTTTGTGTTCTTCCCAAGCTTGCATTTTTCTTGTGAGCTTGCTATCGAGAGATGGAGGATTGAGGTGGTGGAGGCCCAAGTGGGGGATTCAGTTTCTCCGATTCACAGACGTGCCAACAAAGGTTGTATCCATTGTAATCTCTGATTTTGTATTAATAGAAATATATTTTTCTATCCAATAATGTATGTTTGAATGAATATTTTATCCATGGATGGTTTCAAATGCTTATACATTTTTGATTATATATGCTAAAATAGATCTAACACCAATATATATAGTATGCTTGTCTTGTTTACTTGTTGTTGAGGAAGTGATTTATCAATTCAAGCTGAAGTTGGAAAGCTCAACGGGGATCTACTTCAACTGTCTGGAATAAGGTACGAGGTCTGATCCTTTAGTGTTAGATATTTAATTTCTATTGCATATTGGAAACAATTGATTTCTAGAGTCAAGATGTCTGTTGTGGTACCCCAAGCCATAGTAATTTCTCTCCGTAACAACTATTTTTTTGGTTTTGAGTTATCAAGTGACATGAGCCTCTAAGGGTGCCAAAGAATCCATATTGTGGGTCATGATGCATACAAAGAGAGATAAGAGATACTTCTAGCATCAATTATGACTTAAAGGAATCCAATCATAATCCAACATGTTATAGGTTTGTGCCACGATCTTTTCAATCAAGCTTGATTACCAATTGTGTGAATCAATAGTTCATGTGATACAAATCTGAATTAATTTTATGAAGCATCTCATCAAAATGGTAAAATAATCGTATTTCACAATGGTATAAACCCTAATCACATTCCATGTTGGTGGATCAACAATCCAACACTTAATGAATTCTCCTTCACAATCAAAGGAGGAGCCGACATTCAAGGATAAAAAAGAAAGGTTTCTATGAACACTTTACTACCACAACCCAATTATCCCGATAGTAACTTTTCTAAGACCTATAGATTAGAATTTGATATAGGAGCATCGTGGCATGCCAGCAATGTGATGTATTGGTCACATGTTGTGGAATCTTTTGTAACCATTTTGTGTCGATTCATAATCTGAATAGCAGCGTAGGGGATCATTACGTATCATGACTCCCTGCATGGAGATCAAACCACCATTAAATTGTTTCAGACAAGGACATTTCATCATGCATCTTAGTAGTGTTTATTTCAATTGCAGGACCACTTAGGTTAGGGTAGTATTTTAGCTTAAATAGACCATTTGGAGATGTAGGAGGGGTTATACTCTTCAGCATTTAGAATTCTGAGTTTGTAGAGAGAGGACAGACCTGTGTCTGACTCCTATTTGTAAATATTTTGAAGAATCAAAAGGAGATAGATCCATGCTGTGTGAATTTTCTTTTATTGCCTAATAGAAGGATTAACCATGTGTTTATAGGGTTGCTAGCCTTTATGCATGTGCTGTGCTGAATTGTGTATCTTGCAAATCCGACTTCGGCGTTTTCATGAACATATGTGTGATTCTGTGAAATGTCAATTTTTCGCATCAATTATTTTTTAAATAGTTGAAGTAGAGAGTATATGCATGCATAAGAGTGTTAGGTCCAAGTATCATGAAGATTGCAGACTGGATTGATCAATTTCATGATCAATCGGTGCAACCCGCAGGTTTTTTGTCTTAACAAGTTTTTTGCAGAGAACAAACGGTGGAAATTGAGGTCGCAGTTCAAGAATTTGATGGTCCTGAAGTATCCTACACCAAGAGGTGAGAGGAAGTTAACAGATCCAGAGAGATCTGAGAGCCGCATAAAAAATAAGATCGATGTTCTTGGACAAGACCACAAGGATCAAACGGCTGAGGAAGTTGTGCGGAAAGATTTGCGGAGAGGAAGTTGCAGGGGGTCACTTTTTGAAAGTTGGAATCCCGCATGTGGGAACACTGTTGCGGAAACAAAATTGCAGAGAGAAATTTGGGCAATCGAGATCCTGCATCCCGCATCCCACCTGCAGAAGGGGATCCGCAGAGGTAAAATTGTAGAAAGGCAGTTTTAGAGCATAATTTGGCCATTGGGCTAAATTTGGTAGTCCAGATAAGTGTAGGAGCCACTAGATCCTGGAAATTTTGGTTAGGGTTGGTTATGATCGAACGACCTGCACCAATTTTTGTATCAGAGCGGGAAGTTGAGATTTCTTGTTGAGTAATTCCACATCTAAGGTTGTGGGTAGAATTTTGAAGGATTAAGGAAAAGCACATGAAAGAGAGAAGCATAGCCATAGGATCCTGAAGAGAGAAAAGGAAGAGTGCTCGGGAGGTTCTAGATAGAGGACCATCATTGCTGATAGACCAAGGGCCGAGAATGGACTTGGTTAGGTAAGTTGTAATAGTGTGAAAGAGAACTGTTATTGTAGAGGCTTAGAGTGGGAAGATGGTTGCACGCATTGGAAGAGCGAGAGGTCATGAAAAAGGTCTACCAGGAGAGAATGAAAAAGTTCTAGAATAAATGAGGGAGTTAAGGGAATGTCTAGAAGCCATGGAAACAGACAAACAAAGAGACCCAGAAGCAGGGGATATAAGTGAACCTGAGGATGAGGAGCAAAGAGAAGAAGCTGCACCTATGCAGGAAACACCAGAGTTAAGATATTTCAGATCTATTATGGGAGCGAATTCAAGGCCGAGACCAAAGTTTCCTACACATGATGGGAGTCTTGTTGCATAACATCTCATTAACTGGATCAGTGAGTTGGATAAGTACTTTGAGTATGATGAGGTAGAAGAAGATAAGAAAGTCATATTGGTGGTGATGAGGTTGAAAGGGCATGTGTCATTATGGTGGGATAGTGTCCAAGTAGAAAGATGAAGGAAGAATAAACCCTTGATAAAAAGCTGGGATAGAAGGGTAACAAATATGAGGGATAAGTTCTTTCCCAAATATTACCAGTTAATTCTTTATAGACAAGTAAAAAAACTTAGGCAGAGACTGTTAATAGTGAGAGAATACAATGAGGATTTCTACAAAGTAAACCTAAGGGTTGGATATGCGGAAGAGTCAGCAGAAAAGGCTTCGAGATATGTGAATGGTCTAAGGATGGATATCCAAGAAGATATCAGCATGATTTCACCTATAACAATGGAGGAGGCATATCACTATGCCTTAAAG
This sequence comes from Pseudotsuga menziesii, assembly GCA_001517045.1. Classification (NCBI taxonomy): domain Eukaryota; kingdom Viridiplantae; phylum Streptophyta; class Pinopsida; order Pinales; family Pinaceae; genus Pseudotsuga; species Pseudotsuga menziesii. The sequence goes on along the minus strand of LPNX010144581.1, from coordinate 147,614 downwards.
GTAGAAGAAAATATAGCAAGGAAGCAGAGCTTCAATAGAGGTCGTGGTTCAGCCAAAGGAAGAGGAAAAAATACTAGAAGAGGAAGAATTGGACCACATGGAGGGGAGTCCAATAAATCTAGCCAACAAGAGCAGCATGGAAAAGAAGGTGATTCTAGTAGAAGAGGACCTTACCAAGGAGGTAGAGGTAGAGGACGAGGCAGAGAAGTTGTCGTTAGATGCTACCAATGCAACCAATTGAGGCATAAGGCATTTGAGTGTCCAGGAAAGGAAGAGATAGGGAAAGGAGGAGCCTATGTAGCATAGAATGAGTAGCAGCAAGAATAGTCGATGGTAGAATAATTCTTGCTGAAGACTGGAGAATATTTGAAGATGAACAAGGTCTTGTTGAAACCTGAGAAGGAGCAAGCAGAGCCTTCTCAAAGGAAGTCATTGTTCAGGACTACATGTAAAGTCCAAGGGAAGTGTTGTGAGATGGTGATTGACAATGGGAGTACTGAAAATCTTGTTTCCACAGAAATGGTGGAAAAGTTGAGGCTAAATAAGACCAAGCATCTAGTTCCTTAAAAAGTACCTTGGTTACATAAATGACATCAAATCCTTGTGAGTGAACAGTGTGAAGTTGATTTTCAGATAGGTACATATAGGGACAATATTTTGTGTGATGTTATGCCAATGGATGTTTGGCATATCCTGTTAGGAAGACTGTGGTAACTTGACAAGAAAGTAACTCATGATGGTAGGAGTAACTTTCATAGTTTTGAGAAGAATGGGATAACCCATGTACTTCACCCTCTACAAGTAGGAAGTACAGTAGGATAGTCAGAACCTAAGGTTTTGATGTTGTCAAGAAAAGAGTATTTGCAACAAGTTGAGAAAGCATAGTTGAACTATGTTGTGGTATGAAAACCAAGAGTGGTGACAGTGAATAATACTGTGATAGAATTTCCTAAGGAGATTCAGGAGATGCTGAGTGAGTATAGAGACATTGTGGTGGACAATTTACCTAATGAACTACCAGCAAGGAGGAATATAAGTCAACGGATTATTTTATTCCAGGAGCCAATTTACCAAATAAGGCAGTATATAGGTTGACACCTCAAGAGAATGAAGAATTGAGTAAGCAGGTCAAAGGATTGTTGGACCAAGGATTTGTTCAGAAGAGTCTGAGTCCATGTGCAGTACCAATAGTACTGACACCCAAGAAGGATGGTGAGAGGAGGATGTGTACTGAATCCAAATCTATTAACAAGATCACCATTAGATATAGGTTTCCATTACCAAGGATGGATGACATGATGGATTGCCTAAGTGGGCCAACATGCTTTTCAAAAATGGATTTGAAGAGTGGGTATCATCAGATAAGGATCAAAGAAGGAGATGAGTGGAAGACAACCTTCAAGACAAATGATGGGTTGTATGAGTGGTTGGTCATGCCATTTGGATTGTCCAACATACCAAGTACCTTTATGAGTTTGATGAATTAAGTCTTGATATATTTCATAGGTAAGTTTGTGATAGTTTAGCTTGATGACATTTTTGTTTTCAGCCAAATAGAGGAGGAGCATCTGAAGCAATTGAAATATGTTTTGGAGAGGCTGCAACAGGAAATGTTGTTGATAAATGTGAAAAAGTGTACCTTCATGAAGACAGAGCTAGTATACTTAGGTTTTGTTATCTTGAGAGATGGGTTGAATATGGATCCAGAAAAGGTGCAAGAAATTATTGATTGGGATTCTCCTAGGAACATATTATAGGTAAGGATATTTCATGGATTAGGAAGATTCTATAGGAAATTTATAAAGAATTTCAATGGTATTTGTGCGTCTATTGTTGAGACAATTAAGAAGGATAAGAAACCTTTTCAATGGATAGTAGAAGTTGAAAGGAGATTTCAGTTCTTGAAGAATAAGATCACTGAGAGACCAGTATTGAAGTTACTAGACTTCAACCACCATTTCCAAGTAAAGTGTGATGGTAGTGGAGTAGCAATCGGAGATGTTCTTAGTCAGGAGGACAGGCCTATGGCATACTTTAGTGAGAAGATAAATGATGTAAAGCAAAAGTATTCATCTTATGATAAGGATTTTTATGCTATTGTTCAAGCAATGAAGCATTGGAGGCATTACTTGATGCCCAGATAATTTGTGTTATGTTCAGATAACAATGCATTACAGTACATAAAGCAGCAACCTAAGTTGAAACTAAAACATGTCAAGTGGGTTGATTTCGTACAGAGATTTACCTTTTTGTTGAAACACATAAGTGGATAGTCAAACAAAGTAGCTGATGCTTTAAGTAGGAGAGTGTTGATTATGCAAGAAAATCAAATCCAAGTTTTTGGATTTGAACATTTTAGAGATTTGTATGAAGCTAACATTGATTTCCGTGAGGCTTAGGGGGCTTGTAAGAATCCATTATAGGTGGATAGAGAGCCATGGATGGAGTATAAACTACAAGAAGGTTTACTTTTTAAGAACATCAACCTGTGTATACCAAAGTGTTCTATAAGAGAGAACTTGATACAAGAGAAACATAATGGAGGTATGGCAGGTCACTTTGGAAGTGATAAAACCTTCGGACAGTTGGGTCATTTCTACTTTTGGCCAAGGATGAGGTCTGAAGTTGAGAATTTTGTAAGAAGATGCAGATTATGCCAGCATTCTAAGGGGAGAAGCGAGAACATAGGATTGTATACACCATTTCCTATTCCAACTAGGCCTTGGGATTCCGTGAGTATGGATTTCATTCTGCGTTTACCAAGAACTTAGAGAGGACATGACTCTATTTTTGTTGTTGTTGATAGATTCAATAAGATGGCATATTTCATTCCATGTTACAAGACTAGTGATGCCACACGCATTCCTAACTTGTTCTTTGATGACGTTGTGAAACTACATGGTTTACCTAGAAGCATTGTATCAGACAAAGATGTGAAGTTCATAGGGAATTTTTGGAGAACCTTGTGGAAGAAGTTGGGTACCAGACTAAATTTTAGTTCAACATATCACCCACAATTTGATGGATAGCCCAAAGTAGTCAATAGGAGTCTGGGAAACATGTTGAGGAGTTTGATTGGGGAAGGTCCTAATAAGTGGGACAAAGTATTAGCTCAAGCTGAGTTTGCATATAATGATTCACCAAACTGGAGTACAGGGATGATTCCATTTCAAATTCTATATGGAATGCATCCAAGAGGAGTGTATGAACTTCGTGACTTAGGTCGATTGGAGAAGCGAAGTGCTGATGCAGAAGAATTTGCAACAAGAATCAGTGAGTTACAGGAGCAAGTGAAATCAAGATTACAGCAGAGTAACACCAGCTACAAGGCCAGAGCAGATTCTAGAAGAAGGGAAAAGAACTATGAAGTGGGAGATTTGGTCTTAGCATATCTGAAGAGAGATAGATTTCCTAAAGGGGAGTATAACAAGATAAAGATGAAGAAGTTTGGACCCTACAAGATACTCAGGAATTTTTCAGCAAATGATTATGAGTTAGAAATTCCTACAAGAGTGGGTATTTCACCAATATTTAATGTAGCAGATCTATATCCTTATGTAGCAGGTGACACTGAAATCCTTACAGGAGGTGGAGATACTATTGAATACTTACAATGGGTATCATAGATGCTTGTGACACAACCATTGGAAGTTGAGGACGTTCTCGACACTAGGGTGTCAAAGAGTACAAGGAAGAAGGGCTATCTAGAGTATTTGGTCAAGTGGAAGAAGTGACCAACAGAGGATTCTACTTGGATGAGCCCTCCATAGTTGGAATCCAATGGTTTCACTATAGATAATCTTATGAACATGGGTTCATAATTTTATACCTTGCGAGTCTAATGTAGGAGCATCATGGCATGCCAAAAATTTGATGGATTGGTCACATGCTGTGGCATATTTTGTAACCATTTTGTGCTAAGTCATAATCTGAATAGTGGCGTAGGGGATCCTTACAGATCATGAATCCCTTTGTGGAGATCAAACCCTCGTTAATTTGTTTCAGACTGGGACATTTCATCATGCATCTTAGTAGTGTTTATTTTACTTGCAGGACCACTCAAGGTAGTGTAGTAGTTTAGTTTAAATAGACCATTTGGAGATGTAGGAGGGGTTATACTCTTCAACATTTAGAATTCCAAGTTTACAGAGAGAGGATAGACCATGGATAGACCTGTTTCTGATTCTTGTTTGTAAATATTTTGAAGAATTGGAAGGAGAGAGATCCAAGCTATGTGCATTTTCCTTTGTTTCTTAATAAAAGGATTAACCATGTGTTTATAGGGTTCCTATCCTTTATGCATGTGATTTGCTAAACTGTGTATCTTGCAGAGGTGACTTTGGTGTTTTTATGAACATTTGTGTGATCCTGTGAAATGTCAATTTTCTGCATTGAAATTCTTGTTTAAATAGTTGAAGTAGAGAGTAGATGCATGCATAAGAGTGTTAGGTCCAAGTATCATGAAGATTGTAGGATGGATTGATCAATTTCATGATCAATCAGCGCAACCTGAAGGTTTTCTGTCTTAACAAGTTTTTGCAGAGAACAAATGGTGGAAATTGAGGCCGCAATTCAAGAATATGATGGCCCTAAAGTATCCCGCACCAAGAGGTGCAAGGAAGTTAATATATTCACAGAGATTTGAGAGCTACATCAAAAATAAGATCGACGGTCGTGGAGAAGACTGGAAGGATCGGATGGCTGAGGAAGTTGCAGGGAAATATTTGAGGAGAAGAAGTTGCGGGGTGGGAGGACTTTTTGAAATTTGGCATCCCACATCCTGCTTATCACATGCAGGAACGCTGTTGCAAAAACTAAATTGCGGAGAGAAATTTGGGCAATCGAGATCCTGCATCCTGCATCTCACCTGCAGAAGAGGATTCATGGAGGTAAAACTGTGGAAATGCAATTTTAGAGAAGAATTTGGCCATTGGGATAAATTTGGCAGTCATGCTAAGTGTAGGATCCACTATATCCTAGAAGTGTTGGTTAGGGTTGGTTGTGATTGACCCACCTACACCAAAATTTCAAAATTATAAAGGATCAATAGGCCACACTTATATGGGTTGTATTCGTACTGAAAATAAAAATAAAATGAGATTTTACCCTTTTGTTATATAAAAAAATGTGTTTCATTGAGTTAATCGACAGACACTTATGTGATATTTTAACATATGTTCCATCCTTACTCAATTCCCCACCTTGAACTATATTCTTCCTAGACCAACTCGTTTATGTGTGTCTTCGGGCCAAAAATAGGACAAATCATTATTAACCTTCACAAAATGAGGATAAAAGTATATACCATTACTTTAAATAATAAATAATGTATCTCTTTACTCAATAGGGATTTAAAATTTTTCATTTAAAAATAAAACACTTTTTTAATTCAATATGAATTGTTGGGCTTTGGAAATTTCCCTTTATCATGATTTCGTTTCCATTAATTTCTCGACCTATTTAACGTAATTTAATACATATGTATTTAAAAGGGATATATTTTACTTTTGTTAGCACTAGAATTGAACCAAAGGTTGTGAAAGGATCACTCCCATGTAATAGTAGAACCACTTTTAAAGAGAGAACTAGATTTCTCCTCTTCCGAGAGGGATCTCTCACCAAATATTAACAACGCCAGCTATGTACAAGTGAAAATATGAATTTCTTGTAAATTGGTTGAAACAGAACGTACGACCATTGGACGATGGAGTCAAGATGTGCAAATGGAAATAACAGAACTTATGTTGACGATTTAACATAGAGGCAAGATAGTTATTCGGTCACAGTCAAATCATAATTGTCTAGTGGAAAAGAAGAACAAGAAAAAACCATCAACATAGAGCATTAAAGAATGAATTCTGTATTAAATTTGGAAGAAAGTTTCAATGGATATCTAAAACAACAGACGAAGCATAGCATGTATGAATTCCAAACTATTATACACTTATTTCAAACATAAAAGAAAACATAATGGGGGAGATAAACTAGAAAACGTTCACATGAGAAAGAAAGTAACATACTATAGCATGAAATAACACATGAATCCCTGTAAAAAAATTGACTTCGGCTCTGCAACTTTATTAAAAGGTTCTTGAAAGCATACAACGCAACAATTAGATTGGTTCCAACCCTTTCTCTTCCCTCGGGAGGTACATTTATAATGTTTCAGCCTCAAAACTGACATCAAAGACAAAATATGTTACAAACCAAAGAACCTTTCCTAACAAAATCGAACATTGCCAATCTACCACAATTTAAATAAAAAGAAAAATAAAATACGAACTGCTGGAAGAAAATATGCATAAAATATTTTTTGTATTTTTCGGCTGGTGGCAACTGTACAAAGTTTGGCAGAGGCAACCCTCCAAAGGGGCATGTCTTGGAGAAGAACCTTTGTGTTGTCATCCATGTTGTATTTATGGTTATCTCCTAAACTTTGTCGACCCATATTGTTGAATTGACCTCCATTGATCAAGACCATGCAATGTCGCAATGACCATGTCATGCGATTGTACCTTGAGCTCCATAATTTCTGTGTACGAGATGCCAGGTACTGAGGCACAGGAAGATTTAAAATCAAACACTAATTCGAATTCCCCAACCAATTTATCAAAAACTGTTGTTCCTGACAATGATTGTTGCATGTCTTGGAACTTCCTATTGTCTGACCTGTAACTAACCAATTGTTTCAAATAATCATCCTAAGGAAATAAAGGTCCCTTTTCTTCCCAGAAGAAAGGGACTCCTCTGTCCACCAATGGCTTAAACAACTTGAACACATCCTTGAATTTGTGTTCTATAATTCCAATTTTGGCCAGTACCGTGTATAGCATCCTATGTTTAGCAATCACTTTTCTAGCCCCAGAAATAATAGCAACTATGTTTTGGATACCATACTTGCTGACTAGATCATCTGACAAGGAGATTAGAAATTCAATAGTGTTTTTATCTCCCTCTACTGATACTTTATTCACTTCTCCCTGTGACTGTAGAAACATTTTTCTTGGCTTCTGTCAAAGCATTCTCCTAACTAGAGACAAAATCTAAGAAAGGTTTGAACTTATTAGCTTCTGCAATTATTTGGTCCCAAATAAAATTTATGGCACCCTACAAGGCCATATTACCAACCACCTGCTTGCTTAATTTGGCATTTTGTGGTGTCAATTCTTGACATTTCTTATCTATCTCTTCTCTCATTTGTTCCTCTTTTGTTTTTTCCTCCTCTAACTCCTCCGTCTGTTCTTCCAGCTTTGTAAGCTCGGTATCTTTCAGGTCTATTTGGGACATTGTTTAGAAAGAGAACTAGTATCTACCTCTCCAGCTACACTTACTGACTGAATTTCAGCCTCTGCACATTTTCCTTGAAGCTATTTTTCCTTTACTGCCAGCTTATATATCCTTTAATTCTTTTTCGCTCTTCTTCAGAAGTTTGGTATCCAGTTCCTATTGCTTTCATTTTTGTTCGATCTTCAACAGCTTGGCCTTTCAATTTGTAAGCTCAATGTTTAATGTTTCTTTCTTTTTCTCAAATTCAGCCAACTCAATTGTCTGAATGGGCTGGGTGGAAGGGATTTTCAACTTACTTTTAAGTACCTGGATCTCTTTTTATTTCTCATCCAACAATATTTGGGCTAAGGCTCTCTAATATGCTTTTCCATCTATTTGTATTGCTTCATTCTACAAATTGGTAATTTGGACATTAAGGGCCTTGTTTTCAACTCTCACCTTCCTCAAGAGATCTTGAGTTTTTTCTTTGCTCAACTCTAGCTTGGACATCTGTAATGTGGCCTTCAGCAACCTAGTATTCAAGATGTCAGCAGTCTCTCTATTAAGATGTATTATATCAATAGTGGGAACCTTTGTGAGGTTCACATTAACTTCTGACACCTTGTTTCCTACAATCAAGGCCATGCTAAGGGTCTCTGTAGTATGATCCCTCATAATCTTCAATGCCACATTTGGGTAGGGAAACTATACTACTTCATCATACAAATTTGTTGTCTCCTTAAAAGTTCCATTATCCCTTTCTCTGTAATATTCAAACCAATATTATTTAGAGGTATGCATGTTTGTAGTCTTCCCATCAAACACATACTCTTGGATCTCTAACTTGGCTATTTCGGGATCTTCTTGCTTATGTTTGTCTTTCACATTTGTATTCCTCATTTTTCCCCTCATACCAATTCTCTTAACCTGTACCAACTTCTATCCTTGCTCAACTTTCCACTTTTTGGGCATGCTGGCAGTATCCACCTCATCAGTCTCCATGGGTTCTACAAGTCCTCTTTTTATTGAACTTCCTGAATAACTAACCAACGCTGCAACATTCCCATCCTTTGCAACTACTTTGGACATAATCATTTGGGGAGAATTATCCCCTGGCAGGGGTGATACTAAGGCTCGTCCTATGCTGGTATCCATTGTGATAGAGTTAGGGAAATCATCCTAATTGGCTGCTTCTCTAATCCCAATTATTTCGGTGTGCTCAAAAGGCTTACTCTTGAGATATTCTCTCCTTTTGGAAATTACTTGATGTGGTTCATAGTTTATATCCTATTCTAGAGAGAATCCCATGCCTTTGAGTAAGTTACCAACCAGTGGCAGGGAAACCCTGCTTTGGACTGTCTAGGGCCCTACCTCCCAGTGGAAATAAATGTTGGAACCCTTCTTAGCATTCAAAAAGTGTTCTTCAACAATGAGTCTTTTCCTGATTAATTCCAAGGAGAAAACCCGGGCAGTCAGGAAGGCTGGAAGGACATAAGGTTGATGCACAAAACCATATAGCCTTATGACTATTCCAAATTCTTCTAGGAACCAGCCTCCTATCCTCTTACTAGTAGATGGCTCCAATATTGGCCTCATCTCATGCAATACCCTGGGAAACCTTTCTTGGAAGAAAAAGTTATATATTTCTTCCATCAGAACGTTCACGAATTTACAGTATTATTTGGTCATGTCATCAGTGATCTCCAACTCAAGCACCTGTAAATCATCTTCGTTATAAGATAGGAACATTCTCAACAAAAGGGATTGGAATCTGAACACTTTGGTATCATGGAAATCATCTAATAGAGAATGAATGTTCTCAACTAAAAATTCATCAAATTTAAGACAATAGGACTGAAAGGATTGTCCTAAAAGTTTAGATTCAACACGATAGGTACTCAAAACAAACAGTATACTTATCAACGAGTATGTGATATAACCATTAGTATCTAGACTTAGGAATTGACTGGATAAGGTCACACATCATTGGGTTTGTTCATTAAATTGATTTAGGTCAATGGGTTAAGACAGAATGATGATTTCAGCATTAGGTTTCGAATAAGACTTCAGGAAAGCATCTCTATTTTCTACAGTAGACTCCTAGAAGAACTGCACGATACCCTCTTCTCGATATTTTTGGGATATGTTGGCAAATTTGTCTGGGATGTGGAGGGTTTTATTAAGTGACATGAGCCTCGATAGAGTAGAGGATTTTGGACTTGGAACTATTCATGATGACTCCTTCCGTGGAAAAACAATTTTATGCACACCACTCAACAAACTCGAGGCAATGCGGGGTTTGGTTAACAGAGAAAAAATGCAAAAAGGATTTAAAAATACCACAGGTATCGCTACCCTGGTCCTTAAGGAATTCCAATTTACCCTTAGCAATTTCAACTGTTTCTCCCAAAAAAATGGTATCAAAGATCTTGGCATTCTCATCCACTAGACTTTCTTCTTCCCTCTGACCTATAACCCTTGATTCTGCTTTATCCGCTACATCTACCACCTCTATTTCTCCTACTTTTTCCATTTTCAACAGCACTAAGGGAGTATCAGGGTGCCTACCTTGTTTCCTTAGCACATTTTTCGAATATATAGGTACTGGAACTCTGTACACAGTTGAGATGTTCGTCAATATCAAGGTTCTAGAAAAGACAAACCTCTCTAATTCCACGTAGACCTGTTTATAATTTTATATGCCTCATAATCTATGTTCTTCTCCATACAATCTGCACCATATATCCTTTCTCTTTGTGACCTAATCCTTTGATATGCAAGGTCTTTGTGTCAAAGTTTCCATACTACCAATATGTGCAACTTAATTTAGGAACTGGACCTCCACCGTCAATCTCAAAATTACCTTCATCGGGACTGTCTACACCTAAGAGATTTAACATTCCTCCAACACTTTCTCCCTTAATCGAGTGTGCAACTCTTGATCATGGAATAATTCTTCTCCATCAGTCAAGATAGCCTTCTCTTCGCAACCATCGATCAAAGTGGGATATACAAATTTTGGTGGATCGAAATCCTGACCTCTTTCACACTAGTTCAAATCGCGAAATGCATTACGATCTTATACCTATCTTTTCTTTCATATCAGCCCTATGATTCTTGCCCCTTTTAGCTTATTTCACAATTTGTAAAAGCTTCTACAGCTGAGCATGTCCATTATACAGAATGCTTCGGTGTCATTGACTTATCCTTATATTAATCTCAACCTTCCATTATTGCTCCCATTTAACAAATTTCGTGAATCTAACAATCGTGTTTTTACTAGCATCTCTGACCTGTGAAATTCCCTTTCACCGTTGATCTTTATCTTTTTGAATCGAAGCCGTCGATTTACGAAGCTCTTTACCTCATTCTTGTTTCTGCTCATTTCAAAGACATCATGCTCTGCCACTAATGCATTCATCACTCCTGTTAATTCTAAGGGTGCCCTCGCAATATTTTCTGATAAGGTCTCTTTCCCCAAAACCTTCTATAATCAAAAATTTCAAAATAGGGTGTTAACAACGAGCTCCACAAGGGACGTTGATGTAATTGTAACTTTGGAATGTATTAATCCGTATTTATTATATATTGTAACCCGATGTTTATTTCAGGATGTATTGTAATGTATTTGAGTCATGTCATACCTCGATGTTTATTTTAGGAAGTTTCTATAATGAGAAAGTCATGTCAAGTCATTGTGGGTAACCCTCCTATTGGTTAAGGGTTAAAGTCCCCATAGTTGTGGGGACCTTGGGTTATTAGACTATCCTAGTGAATTCAACCCTAGGTGAGTCATTGTAATTTGAGGCAATAGTCCCCACCATTGTGTTACCCTCCTATTGGTTGGAGGAGGCAAAGTCCCCACAAGTGGTGGGGCACTAGGGTTATTAGACACTCCTAGAGATGTCGGCTCTAGTAAGTAATTGTTAAGTGAGGACGACATGTTGGAGTGGGTTCCAAGTGAATGGAAGAATATAAATAGAGAGTGAGAGCCTCTCTATTTATCATACTCATACACACACACTCACTCATTGGGGCGCATGAATGAGAGAGGAGAATTTCTCTCAGTGAGAGAGAGAGAGACTGCTGCTGTCAGGAGATCATATTACTCTTTTTTGGGATTTTACCTTTTTGGTGGTGATTCTATCTCTCAGAAAGTTGCAGGGTTTTCTCCTTTATGGTTTCCCTGAGGAAAATTCTTTGTGTCTCTTGTGTTGTGTTTATGTTTTATTGATGTGCATGTTATTCTCTCAGTTAAAGATCCTATCATAATGGTAGCTTGAATGATAAAAATATAACATGGTATCAGAGCTAACCTGAGAAGAAGAAATTGTGCAGCTACAGAAGCTATGGCTTCTTACTTTTTGGGTCTCTCTCCACAATCCATCAGCAAAAGTATGCTAGGCTGACTCTCCATTGAAGGGCACATCTTTCTGTCGAAGCGGAATTCGATTCTGATCATTTTCAGTTTTCGATGCGGAAATTAGGGATTTCTACAAAAAAGGAATTTTTTAGTGAGCCCAGCATAGGATTGTTCTCCTCATAAAAATCAAATTTTAGAGACCTGGATCAAGTTTTTTGGTTGGGTGAAACTCTAGGAAAGTCAAACCCTAGTTTGACCCCAAGCTAGAAAAACCCTAAATACTAAAACTGCTACATTTTGGTACATTCGCTATATTCCAATATTGGTGAAGGATCAGGAGCTAAAAATTATAGAGGCTGAAGAAAAAATCTTTATTTACACTTTATCCAAAATCTCAACTCAGATTTGCTATATTTGGGGAGATATGATCCCTCCAAGTTAGGGTCCCATCCTCTTCCAGAATTCATCCATAAACAGGACACCTGGGGCGAATTGCAATATCTTTGGCTATAGAGGTCCAAATAAAATTCTTGAAGATTTTCCAGAAATGGAATGGACTGTAATTTCTTTGTTCTGAATTTTAGACTCAGAAGATGAACCAGTGACACGTGGCAGTCTATACAACTTCTCCATTCTGAATAGTCCTGTAAAATGTCACCTTGGGAAAAGGATCATATATACCAATTATTGAAACCAATTCTGATGAAACCTATGGTGTTGGATCAGGGACATGTGAGGTTACCTCAATGTGAAATTTCAGACACATAGGAGTAGTAATTTCAGAGATATCATAGAAACAATGGCAGGAATTTCTACAGAAGAAATTGGAAAACTAGGGCTTCTTGTTTTGGGAGCTTCCCTCCATTGTTTTTAGAAAAGGAGTACATTGGATAGCTCCATTTGAAGGGATATATATGTATATCCAATCATATTTGTAATATTCCAAGTTTTGAAAATTAAGGTTTCTGTGACAAACCCTAGATCAGCCAGCTCCGGAACCAGGACGGACACCTCAAATCGATAAGATCTATTCTTCTGCTATTTTCATTTGAGGTTCTCATTTCAAAGTGATCTATCACATCAGATTGATGATAAGCTTGGTGAAGTTGACAAATTCCAGGCATGGAATTATATGATCTCTCTGAAGAAAATGAATTGGACACCTACATGAGTAGAGAGGTTCCAGTTTCAAAGGGAGATGAGGCTAGAAGCCTTACACAAGAAGAACTTGGTCAAGGCCAAGAAGATCATGGTTGATTCAGTCACAGATCAACTTGTACCACACGTGTCTTCCCTAAAGACACCGATGATGTTTGATTCCTTGACCAAGCTATTTGAAGGGAAGAACATAAATCAGAATATTACCTTAAGAAACCAGTTGAAGAATGTGAAGATCCAGAATGCAAGGACCATGCAGTCATAAGAGTCTCTCAAATCAAGAACAACTTGAAGCAGTAAAAGAAGAAGTGAAGAATTCAGAAGTGGTGATGGCCGCCGTCAATGGCCTCCCAGGATCATGGGATTCATTCATTCAAGGAATGTGCACCAGAAGAAAGTGATTACTTTGAGTAGAATCTGGGAAGAAAAATAAGCTCGACTCATAAGAAGAGAAGAGAAGATGGGAGCAACTGAAGATCAAGATCTCACCATCCAAAGAAGATCCCTCAATCAATGAGGAATATGAAGATCTTAACTCTTGAAGAACTTCTTATCCACCTTAGCATTTGGATAAGAAATGATGCTATTATGAATGAAGAAGATGATGAATCTAAAGACTCAAGAAGGTGTATACCCACGAAACAAATAAAGATAATTATTCAATTGTCATTTCATGATATAATTTTGGTATGCATTTGTTTATATTCAGTTGATGTATTATGCATGATAGGATGTTTGCATTAACGAAAGTATACTACTAACATGCATGTGATGGGTAAGTAGCTCATGGTGCTATACAACTCTCCATTGCTACTTATCTAGAATGAAACCTCTTTGTTGACATATTGGATTAGTGCACAATCTCAATGTTGTCCTGGTAGAGATGGAAGGCATATAGAAAGTTTCAGTGAGATATGGATGAATGTTGTATTGGCTAAAGTAGTTGCATGATCATATATTTATGCATAAGAACTTGCCAGTATAAATATTCCTTATGAAATGTTTATAACCATACAAATGCATTTGACTTGTAGGAAAGATCGCATACATAATCGGCTACAAGCAAAGAAGGATGAGACTTGTTCTGAAGAACAAGTGACGACGGTTCAAGATGAAGAATAATATGACGAATGTAGCGACATCATTGATACAGAACCTTCCAGATATGAATAAGTTCAAGAAGAATGATGTCTAGTATGTAGTATCGATACGTGAAGGGAAGTTCGTAGTTCCATCATGCAGTAGATGGAAACATCGTAGGATACAAGGCATAGAATACGAAGAGACATTTGTATCCACTAGAAGTGAAGTCACATGACATGCATAATCATGTGTGCAAATGAAAGAAGGCCTTCTACAACTTTAGAAGACACCCATGGGATAACACATACATGATGAGCTTGATGAATATCTTAACCTTTGCTACAAGGTTGATAAAGGATGACAAGCTCATAGATGGATGTGAGAAGAACTTTTGAAAAAGTTCAAAATAGAGGATCTATGTATCAAATGATCCTAGATGGATACTACTTGTCACTTTGGTACAGAATGTTTCAATGAATAGAGTACAGAATACAGAGGGAGTATGATGCTCCACTTCAGAGGGAGTGACTATAGAATATCTAAGGTTTGACATGGTACGATAGGATGGATAGATTACTGGTGACTCTAGGATTTACTGAGAGTAAAGCAGATTCCAACCTTTGCTTCAAGGTTGAAGGTGGAAGACCAGTGATGCTCCTGTTATGTGTCAATGCACTATTTTTCTAGGCATGGAGGTGTGGACAAGGGAAGTATGCATTAGAGATCCTGAATAGGTTTAGGATGATGGACTGCATGACCACACCTATGGAATCAAACCTGAAGCTTTTAAGTGATGCTTCACCAGATTCGGTTGATGCTACAATGTATCGTCAGATGATTGGGTCATTGATGTACCTAACAAACACGAGACTAGACATTTGCTTTGTTATGAACACCTTGAGCCAGTTATTGATAGATCCGAGAAATGTTCACTTGATTGCTGCAAAGCATATTCTGAGGTACCTAAGGGATAGAGTTGATTATGGGCTCAAGTACGATGTGAATCAAAGGATTAACCTAGAGGGTTATGTTGATTCAAATTGGGCAAGCAGTGCCATCGATAGGAAGGGAACTTCAGGGTGTTGCTTTAGTATGGGATCAGGTGTGATCTCTTGGTTTAGTAGGAAGCAATCCTATGTGGCACTGAGTACAACTGAAGCAGAGTATGTCACAGCTTGTTCAGCTTGTTGTGAGGCAATATGGCTGCAGAAGCTACTGTCTAATTTATTTGATCTCCAGATGGATGCTACTTGTATACATTGTGACAACCAGAGCTACATGAAGTTGTAAGAGAATCCAATGTTCCATGAAAAGTCAAAGCACATTGAGATCAAGTATCACTATATCAGGGATATGGTGTAGAGAGGAGCAGTGAAGCTCCAGTATGTTGCGATAGAGGAATAGATAGCTGATGTGCTCATGAAGCCATTGGCTAGAGTGAAGTTTGAGTACTTCAGAGAGAAGCTTGGTGTTCCCCAGATCAAGGTTTCATCCAAGGGAAAGTGATGAGTCCCAAATCCATTCTGATGAGTAGGTCAAATGTAAGGGCTGAGCCATTTTTTCATGGTGAGAGGATTTGGTTCCTTCCATGTTAGATATGAGTGCTGGACATTTTGTCAAGTAGGAAAGATGTAAGGGCAACTGCCACTCTCCAGGAGAGTAGAGGCACCTGGTCTATTACCAGGTAGCTCAGTCTGGGACTGGGGGTCTTTCTGACGAGGGTGGAGGATTTGGTTCCTTCTAGGTCAGATGTGAGTGCAAGCCATTCTGGCAAGGATGTAGGATTTGGTTCCTACCAAGTCAGATATAAGGACAACTGTCATTATTTGGGAGAATGGAGGCACCTGGTTTGTTACCAGGTAGCTCAATCTGGGACTGGGGGCCTTTCTAGAAAGGGTGGAGGATTTAGTTCCTTCCAGGTTAGATGTGAGTGCAAGCCTTTCTGGCGAGGGTGAAGGACTTGTTTCCTTCCAGGTCAAATATAAGTGCTAAAGCCTTTTCACAGATGATAGTGATGTCCTGTCATGCTAGTGAAGGTGAGTGCTGGGCCTTTCTGATGTGATTGTAGGTTTCTACATGATCAGATGTGAGTGTTGGGCATGCCTTTCTGATGAGTAGGTCAGATGTAAGTGCTGGTTGAACACCTACATGATGGCTAGGCCTACAACCAGCATGAAAGAAGGATGGCTCTGTAGAACTTCCTATGACGAGATAGCACACATGATGATGACCAAATGAGATCCAGATCGAGCTATGATCTAGATCTAGCTATGATGACTCTTAGAGATCTAGATCAAGTGATGATCCAGATCCAACAGTGATGATCTAGATCGAGTGATGATCCAGATCCAGTCTAGTGATGATGATCTAGATCGAGTGATGATCCATATCCAGTGATGATGATCCAGATCGAGTGATCATCTAGATTCAGTGATGATGATCTAGATCGATTGATGATCTATATTTAGTGATGACGATCCAGATCGAGTGATGATCCGGATCTAGTGATGATGAGCCAGATCCAGTGATGATCTAGATTCAGTGATGATGATCCAAATCGAGTGATGATACAGATCCAGATGAATATGACTTGAAGATGAATATGACTTGAAGACGAAGATGACGAGAACTCAATGATGATCCAGATGATACAAAGAAGAATACTTGTGCTGATAAATTATGTCAAGAGAATACCCTCCTAGTTAAGAGGGAGTGTTGATGTAATTGTAACTTTGGAATGTATTCATCCGTATTTCTTATGTATTGTAACCCGATGTTTATTCCAGGATGTCTTGTAATGTATTTGATTCATGTCATACCCTGATGTTTATTCTAGGAAGTTTCTATAATGAGAAAGTCATGTCAAGTCATTGTGGGTAACCCTCCTATTGGTCAAGGGTTAAAGTCCCCACAGTTGTGGGGCCCTTGGGTTATTAGACTATCCTAGTGAAGTCGACCCTAGGTGAGTCATTGTAAGTTTGGGAAATAGTCCCCACCATTGTGTTACCCTCCTATTGTTCGGAGGAAGCAAAGTCCCCACAAGTGGTGGGGCACTAGGGTTATTAGACACTCCTAGAGATGTCGTTTCTAGTAAGTAATTGTTAAGTGAGGATGACATGTTGGAGTGGGTTCCAAGTGAATGGAAGAATATAAATAGAGAGTGAGATCCTCTCTATTTATCATATTCATACACACACACACACTCATTGGGGTGCATGAGTGAGAGAGGAGAATCTCTCTTAGTGTGAGAGAGAGAGACTGCTGCTATCGGGAGATCATCTTACTATTTTTTGGGATTTTACCTTTTTGTTGTTGATTCTATCTCTGAAAAAGTTACGGGGTTTTATCCTTTATGGTTTCCTCGAGGAAAATTCTTTGTGTCTCTTGTCTCTTGTGTTGTGTTTATGTTTTATTGTTGTGCATGTTATTCTCTCAGTTAAAGATCCTAAGATCTTAATGGTAGCTTGAATGATAAAAATATAACAAGGGATGTTATCCCCCCAGTGAGGTAGCAAAGAACCCCATAGACGAGCTGCCAAATCCATTGACAACCTCCTCCTTTTTATTTCACTTTATTTTTCTAAAATAAAACAGAACTGAAAAATGGTCACCTCTTCCAATCTTAGGGCCTTCTCTGCGGCATTCAAATCTTCACATTCACCATCTATATTAACTGAAAAAAGTAAAAATATTTACATTATAATATATGGGACTCTGTTTCCTTAATCCAGGTAATTCTTTAGAAATATCCCATTCATTGGGCCTCCTTCATACTGTGACCCATCTTGATAATGCAAAATGAAAGCATTGTTACCCCTAAGATTTGCAATGAGGTATGAGCCTACCCACAAGTGATGAAATTTTCCATGTTTCCCTTTTTCTTCATGCTGTACATCCCATTTTAACACCAAGTCATCAACCTAAAAAAAATCCTCCTTTATTCTTCTCTCAAAGGTATTCTTCATATTCTCCTAATGTATTTGTACTTTATGATAGGCCTTATCCCTTAGTTTATTCAGTTCAATAATCTGGTTGATCCTTCTTTTCATGGGATTAGGTTCTTCCTAATGGTCTTGCAACAAATTCATAACCGGGACTCCTAGAGATGAAGGAAAAATTACCTCAGCTCCATACACCAATTGAAATGGTGACATACCAATAGCCCTATTTGTGCTGATCCTGTCAGCCCACATGGCATATTTCAACTTTGTATGCCAGGCTCTTTTGTTTTCCTCCAAGAGCTTCTTAATAATCCTAACCAGACTCTCGTTAGAGGATTCCTCCAACTTGTTACCGTGGGGGTAATAAGAAGTGGAATGATTCAGGCCTATGTGATACTTGTGGCATAAATTAATCATCATTTTGGACTTAAAAGCAGGTGCATTGTCTATCACAATTCTTTTAGGACAACCAAATCTTGCCAAAATATTAATTTCCAGGAAATCCATTATCACTTCTTATGTAGCTCTTCTAGTGGGAATCACTTCAATCCACTTTGTAAAGTAATCAGTAGATGTTAAAATCCACTTATATTGTCCTGAGGAGTTGGGGTTTATTTCCCCAATGAAATCCAACCCCCACTGCTAGAAAGGTGCTTCTACTGATATAGGGTTGAGGGTAAGTGAAACCACCTTCTTTTTACCTTCAAAAATCTGGAAATGATAGCATTTGGTAGTTTCTTTATGCATATCTGAAAACAATGAAGGCCAATAAAATCCTTCTCTAAGAATTTTATTTGTACCTTCCAAGAATGGTGCCCCCCACAATCTCCCTCATGGAATTATTTTGCTATCTATTGAGCTTCATTCTCCAAAAGACAGTTCAACAGTATTCCACCAGGGTCCTTCCAATAAATATATTGATCTATGATACAAAATTTAGCAGCCTTCAGTTTCATAGACCTCGCTCTGGTTTTGCTTAACCCTAAAGGAGGCTATAAATTCTACAATACATAAGCAATATCAGCATACCAAGGAGAGACCGAAAAATCAGGGCTCATCTACACGTCTGTATCCAGCTGGTTTGACTGGCTAGCTAAAAAATTTAGCTGTAGAGGATTACAATGGGAATCTATCATCATTTTATCCAATCCTTTCCCTTTGATAAATTTTGTGGGCTTAATTTCTATGTCATACTCCAGAAGCACTGCAATCCATTTAGCTCTTCTCCCCTCTGTATCTGGTTGTGTGAGTATACTCTTCACCGCGTTGTTGGGAACATATGCAATGATATGTGAATGGAGAATATAAATATTGAAACATTTCAAGGCCTTAACCAAAGAATAAGCTTGTTTTTCCATTATATCATATTTCAATTCCTCATCCCTCAATATCTTGCTAAAAAAGGCTATAGGATGTTCTTCACCTTGGTCATTTTTTCGCAACAAGACTATTGCCACAGTGTGCTCTGAAACATATGAGAATACTAAAAATTATTTCTCAAAATATGGACTTACCAACACAGGAGCTTCTGAAATGGCTTGTTTAATATCCTTAAAGGATTTCTTGGCTTCCACTATCCATTTTATTTCATGATCCTTTCTCAGCATACTAGTAATTTTCGTTAAGATTTCAGCAAAACTAGGAATGAATATTCTCAATAAATTTACTTGTCCAATGAAAGACTATTTTTCCTTATTTCTCCTTGACTCTTCCACCTTCAAGATTCCATTCATTCTGTCTATATCGATCCTTATGCCTTCCTTGGAAATAATATTCCCCAACAATTTACCTTCTTGTAGAGCAAAATTAGACTTTCTCATATTCAAGGAAATGCAATACTTCCTACATTTAATGAAAACCCTTTCCAAATGCCTGATATGGCCTTTGTCAAAACCTAGAATACATAGCAATATCATCCATGTAAATCACCACAAACTTGTCCCTTTCGTCTGCAAAATAAATATCCATAGCTCGCTATAAAGTGGCTCTTGCGTGCATTAACCTGAATGGCATATTTGTACACATGAAGGTACCCCATGGAGTAGTGAAAGAAGTCTTCTCCTGGTCTTCAAGAAACACTTTTACCTGGTTGTAACCTGAAAACCCATCCATAGTAGATATTATTTCTGAGACCACCACCCTTTGCAGGATCTGGTGCATCTTTGGTAAAGGGTAGTTGTCCTTTAAAGAGACTTTATTCAGATTTCTAAAGTCCACACACAGTCTTATATCTCCATTCTTCTTCCTCACTGGCACTAAATTGGCAACCCATTTTGAAAACCTCAGGTTTAAAATTATTTTTGCATCAAACAACTTTTTAATCTCCTTTTCAATTATAGGCACCATTTTTTTATTGATTCTTCTGAGTTTCTACGTAAATGGATTCTCTCCAGGCTTGATTGGAATTGTGTGTTGTATAATGGAGGTGCCATATTATTTGAGGTCATCGTAACTCCATGCAAATACATTTGTGTATTTCTTCATCAGGTTCACATATTCATCTTTTTCTTTAGCCTGTAATTTCTTGGACAACTTCACAATTTTTGGATCATCTTCAGTGCCAATGTTTTTATCTTCCACAACATTTTTGGTATGTTTGACCTTAGGATATTTGGCGACGTCATTCTATTCAAAGAGTGTCTCTAGGGGAATCAGACCTCTGGGGATGTGATTACTCTTTAGTTGGACTATATCCTTTCCCCCCAAAGAGCCTTTCAATTTCTTTATTCTAGCGATCTCTTATTCATCCTCGTTAGCATCTAGAACATTCTCAGAGTCGGCATTTTCTTCATCTATGCGGGTATTGACAAATTCACCTGACAGTTCCAAAAACCTTTTCATTTTCATGCCGTCTTCGAAAACCTGCCAGTATTTGGTGTTATCAGGTATGGAGGGCCTATTCACAATGTCCGCTTTGTATTTTTTCTTACCTGTGGTAGGAGTTTCAAATTTCCCAGCATCAGTTGCTAGCGAATCCACCATGATTTTCTCATACCTAGGTATCACTTGGACGTTGTGTTCGGTGAAATAATTACCAAACATATCCCATACTTGATTTAGGTAAGCTCTCATTCTAGGATGTCTAGTATGGTAGCTTTCATTCACCTGATTGACCATGAGTTCTGAACCTCCAAAGATTTGGCCCTTTTAGCTCCCAAATCCTTCAAGGCATGCAAAACTAACAACAAATATTCATATTTCACTACATTATTAGTACATTCAAAAACCAATTTGTAAGAATAAGCTTTAGTATCTCTAATGGGAGAAATTGTGTATACACCCACCCCAGCACCTATTTTATCCACTGAGCCATCAAAATACATCTTCCACGGTCCTTTGTATTTATGTTTCCTTTCCAAAGCTTCCTGTTCACTTGTCTCTTTTTTATCACTTTTGCATTTACTTGGCACAACAATTTTTGAGTTACAAGGAGATATATCATTGAATAAAATGGACAACCCTAAGTCTGTATCAATAGCATAAACATGATGAATTTTAGGTTGAGTTTGACTACTAACAACATAAGGTAGTCTTTTCTCATTGTACAGTCTCTTGTTCTCATTACAAATAGGAATTGTTGCGTAAGAAATATCTATTTGTAAGCTTCCCTTTAGCTTGTAAGTACAGGACCTTGACAGCAAAATACCAAACTTGGGAGGAATATCAACCACGAAAACATCCATGACCATAGTTTTAGATGGAAACTTATTTAAGGATACTACCATGTCTTTTATCAAACCTAGACATTTAACTCTTTTGGAATCAAAAGAATACAGATCTTTATAAGGCCTGGTACTCTCAAGCCCTAGACTTTCCACCACCCCCTTTGGCATCAAATTATGTGAAGAACCTGAATCTAACATAGCATTGTGCAATACTATGCCATGTACATTTAAACTCATGTAAGAGGGTGGTACTTCCTCATCTTCACTATCCACACTATCAATTTTAGATCCCAATATTATAGTAGGATTGTCTTCTGTTAGTTCTAGAATATTTGGGTGAGCTTCTCCCTGATTTCTAATCATCTTGGTTATAGTGCTTCTGTACTCCTAATTTCTTAGAAGTTCGTTAAAAGGAATTGAAATATTTAAATTAGCAAGCTCACTTTGTAAATTAAACATGGAAGAAAGTTTATCCAGCTCCATAGGTTCTGTTTCTTTAGGTTCCTTTACTTTCTCAATCCCATTTCCAATTTCTTTATATACTACAGGCTCCTTCTATTTTTCATTTCTTTTTTCTTGTGTTGTCTTGACTACTAGAAGGCTGATTTGGATTTAACACTCCTTTATTTACAACAACATATCTAACCCTCAATTTGATTTTTCTAACATCATCTATGGCGTGCATATACCCCTTATGGTATTGTTCCAAGTCCCCCTTTAAACTATTGTCATTCTCTGGTGCAAACATGTTGTGTTCCTCTTCAGTCAAATAGATTTCAGAATATAGGTCACCAAAATGATGAATATGGTCTTCTACAGCTTCTGTACCATCATTATCATCCACGTAGTTTTCAGGGAATAGTGGTATTATCATTTTTTCTTCTTGGTTCCTTGGATTCCTCAAGTCTCTTTGTCTATTATGTGGGGGTAGGGGAGGAATGGCCCTTCTAAAGTTGGGGTTTCTGATCTGGGGTTCATTCTGTTCCCAATTTTCTAGCTTAGCTTCCATAGTTAGCCGATCCATTAATTTTTCCATTGTTTTTAGCATCATTTCAAATTTTACTTCACTGGAAGAAGAAGCAGAAGAGGTGGGGTGTATTTCTTCTCTACCTTTCCTCCTGTCAACCTCTGCTCTCTTTTTTATCTTCCCACATGCCATCATATTGACCTCTACTTCTAGGAAATCTATGAATATGGCAGGGAGGGTAGTTGATTTCCTTTCTCCCAATAATAAGGCAAAATCATTGTCAAAAGCCTCAGCATCATTAGGTATTGAATTGTACACCCTGATGAACCTACTGGAGAACTCATGGACTAACTCAAAACCCACTTTCTTGAGGTTATTGTACCGAGACAGGACTTGTAATGGTATTTTTTTATCATCCCACCTTTCCAGAAACATTGTTTGAAATCCTGCAAAGTTTGGGATAAACCTAGTAGGTAAATATTTATACCATTTCTTGGCTTCCCCAGATAGACTTTGTGTAAATAGCCTCATCTTAACATCTTCATGATCCAGCTCCTCCAGGTCTATGAAATCATCAAAATTACCTACATGGTATTTTGCAGAAAGATTCCCCTCCCCATCGTATAGTGAGATTCTTTGGGCATAGTTTAAGGGAAGGTCGTGCAAAACGATAGGTAGGGCCAATAGGGAAAACCTAGCAGCTTCCATTGGTGTAATTTGATTAGGAACAAGTAGGGGGTTGGGAAATTGGACGTTTTGAAAAACAAGGACTGTTTTTTTACCTTTCGTCGAGGTATCAAGGTTTTTCCACAAAGAGTCAAGGAGATAGGATTCCAATCTACTAGGGCTAATATAAACTCTCTTTAGGTCGGACTCGGACATTGATTTGGTCAGTAATATTTCAACACTAGTTCCCCATTCATATTTTTCTATATTATGAAAATCTTGAGACGATGATGTATCAAACAGAGAAATATTCAGGTTTTCTTTATTTATATTTCTAAGTATTATTTCTAGATTTTCCACACTTTGCAAAGTTTCAGTATTAGGATTACCTCTCATATGTATTCTTCTGAAATCCAAGATGTCTCATGTAATACTGCTCAAATGGCCATGGATTATCTAGGGAAATGTACAACCTTCTTGCAAATGTAGAAACTTCTATTTTCCCACAGAAATCTCTTTCTTGAAACTTTGCAAATACTTGATGTTCTCCGAGGGATGATATTCAACCTCATCCCTGGCAACGGCACCAATTTTTTAGCACTGGAATTGAACCAAATGTTGCGAAAGGGTCATTCCCAAGTAACAACAGAACCACTTTTGAAGAGAGAATAGGCTTTCCGCTCTTCCAAGAGGGATCTCTCACCAGATATTAACAATGCCAGCTATGTACAAGTGAAAATATGAATTGTTTGTAAATTGGTTGAAACAGAACGTAGGACCATTAAGCGATGGAGTCAAGATGTGCAAATGGAGATAAAAAAACTTATGCAGGTGATTTAACACAGAGGTAAGATATCTATTTGGCCATAGTCAAATCATAATTTTCTGGTGGAAAAGAAGAACAAGAACAAACCATCAACACAGAGCTTTAAAGAACGAATTTTGTATTAACTTTGGAAGTAAGTTTCAGTGGATATCTTAAACAACAAACGGAGCATAGCATGTATGAATTCCAAACTGTTATACACTTATTTCAAAAATGAAAGAAAACATAATGGGCAAGATAAACTAGAAAACGTTCACATGAGAAAAAAAGTAATAGACTGTAACATGAAACAACACATGAATCCCTATGAAAAAACCAACTTCAGCTCTGCAACTTTATTAAAACATTCTTGAAAGCATACAATGCAACAATTACATTGGTCGCAACCATTTCTCCTCCCTCAAGATGTACATTTATAATGTTTCATCCTAAAAAACCGACATCAAAGACAAAATATGTTACAAACCGAAGAACCTTTCCTAACAAACTCGAGCATGGCCTATCTGCCACGATTTACATAAACAGAAAAATAAAATGCGAACTACTGGAAAAAAATATGCATAAAATCCTTTTTGTATTTTCTGGCTGGTGGCAGCTGTACAAAATCTAGCAGAGGAGACCCTCGAAAGGGGCATGCCTTGGAGAATAACCTTCACGTTGTCATCCATGTTGTCTTTATGGTTGTGTCCTAAATTTGGTCGACCTGTATTGTTGAATTGACCTCCATTGATCAGGAGTAGGCAATGTCACAATGACTATGTCATGCGCTTGTACCTTAAGCTCCATAATTTCTATGTATGACATGTTGGGTACTGAGGCACAAGTGGCTTTAAAATCAAATAGTAATTCAAATTCCCTGACCAATTTATCAAAAACTGTTGTGCCTGACAAGGATTGCTCCATGTATCAAAACTTGTAGTTGTCTGACCTGCAACTAACCAATTGTTTCAAATAATCATCCCGAGGAAACAAAGGTCCCTTTTCTTCCCAGAAGAAAGGGACTCCTCTGTCCACTAGTGGCTTAAACAACTTGATCACCTCCTTTACTTTGTGGTCTATAAAACCAATTTTGGCTAGTACCGTGTCTAGCATCCTATGTTTAGCAATCACGTTTCTAGCCCCAAAAATAATAGCAACTCTATTTTGGATACCATACTTGATGACTAGATCATCTGACAAGGAGCTTAGAAATTCAATAGCATTTTTAGCCACCTCTGCTGATCTTTTATTCACTTCTCCCTGTACGGTAGAAACATTTTTCTTGACTTCTGTCAAAGCATTCTCCTAACTAGAGATGAAATCTAAGAAAGGTCTAAACTTGTTGGCTTCTGTAATGATTTGGTCCCAAATCAAATGTCTGGGCACCCTGCAAGGACATATTACCAACCACCTGCTTACTTAATTTGGAATTTTGTTGTGTCAATTCTTGACATTTATTATCTATCTCTTCTCTCCTTTGTTCTTCTTTTGCTTTTTCCTCCTCTAACTCCTTGATCTGTTGTTTCATATTTGTAAGCACAGTATCTTTCATACCTATTTGGGACATTGCTTTAGAAAGAGAACTTATGTCTACCTCTCCAGCTACACTTATTGATTGAATTTCATCCTTTGTGCATTTTCCTTGATGCTATTTTTCCTTTGCTACCATATTATCCTTTAATTCTTGTTCGCTCTCCTTAAGAATTTTCGTATCCACTTCCCATTTCTTTCCTTTCTCTTCAAGATTCAATAGCTTGGCCTTGCAATCTATAAGCTCAGTGTTTAATGTTTCTTTCTCTTTCTCAAATTCAGCCAACTCAGTTGTCTGAATGAGCTGGGTGGAAGGGATTTTCAAATTCTTTTTAAGTACCTGGATCTCTTTTTTCTTTCTCATCCAGCAATATTTGGGCTAAGGCTCTCTTATCTACTTGTCCATCTATCTGTACTACTTCATTCTGCAAATTGGTAATTTGGACCTTAAGGGCCTTGTTTTTAACTCTCACCTTCCTCAATAAGTCTTGAGTTTTTTCTTTGCTCAACTCTAGCTTGGACATCTGTAATGTGGCCTTCAACAACCTAGTATTCAAGATGTCATTGATCTTTCTATTAAGATGTATTATATCAGTAGTGGGTATTTTTGCAAGGTTCACATTAACTTCTGACACCTTGTTGCCTATTGTCAAGGCCATGCTAAGGGTGTCTGTAGTATGATCGCTCACCGTATTCAATTCCACATTTGGGTAGGGAAACTATACTACTTCATCATACAGCTTCGTTGTTTCCTTAAAATTTCTATTAGCCCTTTCTCTATAACAATCTAGCCAATCTTCTTTAGAGGCATGCCTATTTTGAGACTTCCCATCAAGCACATACTCTTGGATCTCTAACTTGGCTACTTCGGGCTCTTCTTGCTTATGTTTGTATTTCACATTTTTCCTCCTCATTTATCCCCTCATACCACTTCTCTTAACCTATACCAACTGCTCTCCTTGCTCAACTTTATGTTTCTTGGAAATGCTGGTAGTATCCACCTCATCAGTCTCCATGGGTTCTGCAGGTCCTCTTTTTATTGAACTTTCTGAATAACTGACCAACGATGCAAAATTCCCAGCCATCACAACTACTCTAGACAGGTCCATTTTGAGAGGATTATCCCTTGGAAGGGGTGATACATAGGCTTCTCCTATACTGGTATCCATTGTGATAGAGTTAGGGAAATCATCCCAATTGGTTGCTTCTCTAAGCTCGGTTATTTCGGTGTGCTCAAAAGGCTTACTCTTGTGAGATTTTCTCCTTTCGGAAATTACTTGATGTGGGTCATAGTTTATAGCCTGTTCCAAAGAGAATCACATGCCTTTGAGTAAGTCACCGACTAGTGGCAGGGGNCTTGTGAGATTTTCTCCTTTCGGAAATTACTTGATGTGGGTCATAGTTTATAGCCTGTTCCAAAGAGAATCACATGCCTTTGAGTAAGTCACCGACTAGTGGCAGGGTAGCCCTACTTTTGACTGTGTATGGTTGTACCTCCCAAGGGAAATAAATGTTGGAGCCCTTCTTAGCGTTCAAAAAGTGTTCTTCTTCAACAATGATTCTTTTCCTGGTTAATTCCAAGGATAAAACCCAGGAATTTAGGAAGGCCGGAAAGACATAAGGCCGATGCACAAAACCATATAGTATTATGACTATTCCAAATTCTTCCAGGAACCAGTCTCCTATCCTCTTACTAGTAGATGATTGTAGTATTTGCCTCATCTCATGCAATACCCTGGGAAACCTTTCTTGGAAGAAAAGGTTATTTATTTCTTCCATCAAAACGTTCATGAATTTACAGTAGTATTTGGTCATTTCATCAGTGATATCCATCTCAGGCACCTGTAAATCATCTTTGTTATAAGATAGGAACATTCTCAATAAAAAGGATTGGAATCTAAACAATTTGGTATCATGGAAATTATCTAACTGAGAACAAATGTTATCAACTAGAAATTCATCAAATTTAAGACAAGAAGACTGAAAGGATTGTCTTCAAAGTTCAGGTTCGGTAGGATAGGTTCTCAAAACAAATAGTAGTCTTAACAACGACCCTGTGATATAACTATTAGTATCTAGACCTAGGAATTGACTGGCTAAGGTCATGTACCATTGGGTTTCTTTGTTAAATTCATTTAGGTCAATGGGGTAAGACAAACTGATGATTTTGGCATTAGGTTTCAAACAATACTTCGGGAAAGCATCTCTATTTTCTACAGTAGACTCTCAGAAGAACTGCACGATACCCTCTTCTTGGTATTTTTGGAGTATGTGGGAAAATTCATCTGGGATGTGGAGGGTTTTATACATGACATGAGCTTGGATAGAGCAGAGGATTTTTGACTTGGACCTATTCATGATGACTCCTTCAGTGGATGAAAAATTGTATGGACACCACTCAACAAAATCGGGGCAATGGGGGTTCTGGTTAACAGAGAAAAAATGAAAACATGATTTAAAAATACCATAGGTATTGCTACCCTCATGCTTAAGGACTTCCAATTTACCCTTATCAGTTTCAACTATTTTTCCCAACAAAATGGTATCAAAGATCTCTGCATTCTCATCCACTAGACTTTCTTCTTCCCTCCAACCTATAACCCTTGATTCTGCATTATCCCCTACATTTACCACCTCTATTTCTTTTACTTTTCCATTTTCAATAGCACTGAGGGAATATCAGGGTGCCTACCATGTTTCCTTAGCACAGTTTTCCAATCTATCAGTTTTGGCACTCTGTACGTAGTTGGGATGTTATTCAATCTCGAGGTTCTAGAAAAGACAAATCTTTCCAATTCCATGTAGACCTGTTTATAATTTTCTATGCCGCATAATATTTATGCTTCTCCATACAATATTCACTGTAGATCCTTTCTCTTTGTGACCTGAGCCTTTGATATGCAACATCTTTGTGTCAAAGTTTCCATACTACCAGTATGTGCAACTTAATTTAGGAAAATCGACCTCCACCATTGATCTCCAAATTACCTTCATCGGGACCGTCGACACTTGAGAGCTTTAACATTCTGCCAACTCTTCCTCCCTTGATCGAGTGTTCAACTCTCGATCATGGAATATTTCTTCTCCATTAATCAAGATAGCCTTCTCTTCACAACCATCGATCGAGGTGGGCTCTACAACTTTTCGCAGATCAAAATCCTGACCCCTTTCGTGCTAGTTTAGATCCTGAAATGCACTACGATCATAGATCTATCTTTTCTTTCATTTCAGCCCTCCGATTCTTTCCCCTTTTAGCTTATTTCACAATTTGTAAAATCTTCTGCAGCCAAGCATCTCCGCTATCTGGAATGTTTCGGCATCATTGATCTATCCTTAGATTAATCTCAACCTTCCATTATGGCTCCCATTTAACACATTTCATGAATCTAACAACCGTGTTTTTCCTAGCATCTTTGACCCATGGAATTCCCTTTCCCCATTGTTCTTTATCTTTCTGAATCAGAGCCGTCAATTTATGCCACTCTTTACCTCATTCCTATTGCTTCCCATTTCAAAGACAACATGCTCTGCCACTAATGCATTCAACACTCCTATTAACTCTAAGGGTGCCTTCTCAATATTTTTCAATAAGGTCTCTTTCCCCAAAACCTTCTATAATCCAAAATTTCAAAATAGGGTGTTAACAACTTTATTTCATTGATTAAAACTATTAAACGTAAAAGAATCACAATCTATTATTTTTTAAGTATTAAATGTAATATTGCACAAATAGAAGTGCATTCTAGTACTTCATCCAACACTTCTTCTCACCTTGAGTTCTACACTAGGTTTGATAGAATGTTTCTTATTGGTTTACTAATTTAGCTTACCTATGTCTTTTGGTTCTTGTTGATCCTACATCTACAAATTGAAACCATAAAGTGATGATGAGTTTTAAACATTAATTTAAATTTAAACAAATAAGAAAATAAAAGTATTAAACATTAAAAGAATTAAATATTAAAACATTAAAAAAAACCTTGTTTAACTTTAAATCACTCATAAATAAAATGATTTTTAAAAACCACTCGGATGTTTCAAATTAAAAACAAAACAAAACTCATTAAAGAAATAAAGTATGATACCATTTAACTAATGGATATGTAGTGGCTTTAAATCCATAACTATAAAATCACCATATCATTCAATATTAGTAATTTGTTGGCCTTTTCAAATATTTTTAAACAAATGTGATTAATAAAGTATGTTTTTTATATTCATGTCACACATATTTTTAATAGATTGTTGTTTTATTTATATGCAGGTTTGAAATGCTTCATGTAAAGGGAGGTATTCAATGGATGATGAAGGAATCCATCATACAATCAACAACCCAACACAAATTCAACCAATAAGCAATTAACCTAGAATTCAACAATCAATTTATCCTAGGAATCCATATTTCTTAACTTATTACAGTTGGAGGTCATTCAGACCTTCATTCACATTCGGACGGTCATTCAGACTGTCAAACGCACCATGAAAATCATTGATTTTCCTACCTGGCAGCATTCATGGCACAAACAGAAACATGGGTTTTGTTATCCATCCTTCCCACATGGATCTCGTCCTCCTTACAATTCTAAATTGGTCTCCAAGATCTCTGAGATTCACAGTGCAATAGTTTCATGAATAATGAAGTATGTTTTGGGAAATTTAATGAAAACACATCTCTTCAGTTGTATCATTGATAGATTCAGTTACAGACATTTATCATAGTCTATTATTAGAGGGGTCAACCCTCTCTCTTTGATGTATAAAATCCTATATATATGGGCTCTTAGCCTTCCAAAAACATGACCATACTGTTGTTGTTGTTAAGACTCCGAATTTCGTAATAAATCTTGTTAGTTTTTTATCATTCTAAGCTATCATTATGATCTTAGGATATTTAACTTAGAGAATAACATGTATAGCAATAAAACACAAGAGACAAGAGACACAAATAATTTTCCTTAGGGAAACCATAAAGGAGAAAACCCTGCAACTTCCTCAAAGATAGAATGAGCACTAATGGCAGCAGTAAAACCTGAAAACATAAAAATGATTTCCACAGCTTATGTCTCTCTCTCACACACTGAGAGAGCTTCTCCTCTCTCACTCATGCGCCCCAATGAGTGAGTGTGTGTATGATAAATAGAGAAGCTCACTCTCTATTTATATTCTTTCGTTCACTTGAAGTGCACTCCAACATGTCGGCCTCACTTAACAATTACTTACTATAGCTGACATCTCTAGGAGTGTCTAATAACCCTAGTGCCCCACAACTTGTGGGGAATTTTCCCTCTGCTCAACAAGGAGGGTTAACCTTGACTTAGATGGTGGGGACTATTGCCCCAACTTAAAATGACTCACCTAGGGTTGACTTCACAAGGATATTCTAATAACCCTAGGGCCCCACAACTGTGGGGACTTCAACCTTTGAAAAATAGGAGGGTTACCCACAATGAATTGACATGACTTATTACATTATAAAAACTCTTGATCGGAACATCGGGGCATGACATGACTCAAATACATTACAGACACATCCCGAAATAAACATTGGGGTACAAAACATAAGATATACAGATGAATACATTCCAAAGTTACAAATACATCAACACTCCCTATTAACTAGGAAGGAATTCTCTCGACTCAATTTATCAGCACAAGTCTTCTTCTCTATATCATCTGGATCATCATCAAGTCAGGATCGTCACTACTGGATCATCATCAAGTCTAGATCATTACTTGATCTGGATCATCACTGCTGGATCATCATCAAGTCTAGATCATCACTTGATCTGGATCGTCACTACTGGATCATCATCAAGTCTAGATCATCACTTGGATCATCACTACTGGATCATCATCAAGTCTAGATCATCACTTGATCTGTATTGTCACTACTGTATCATCATCAAGTCTAGATCATCACTTGATCTAGATCATCACTACTAGATCATCATCAAGTCTATATCATCACTTGATCTGGATCATCATCGAAGTTGGATCATCACTGAAACATCATCATCATTACTACTTCTACTATCTCAATCAAATGGTGCTATCTTCTTCATTCTTCTCATCATAGGAAGTTCTACAGAGTCAGTCCTGTAGGAATACCCTTCATGTAGGTCTTCATCAGTGCTTATATCTGACACTTAAGTCAAAATGGCTTGCCTAGCTCTTACATCTGACCTCATCTTGTCAAAAAGGCATGCCCAACACTCACATATGACCTCATCTTGTCAGAAAGGCCCAGCACTCACATCTGACCATGTGTAAACACATCACGCCAAAATGGCTCAACACTTATATTTGATCATGTGAAAGCATATCGCATCGGAAAGGATCTGCACTTACATCTAACCCCATCTTGTCAGAAAGGCACAACACTCACATCTGACCATGTGTAAACACATCACGCCAGAATGGCTCAACACTTATATCTGACCTCATCCTGTCAAAAAGGCTCTGCACTTACATTCGACCATGTGTAAACACATCGCATCAAAAGGGCATGCACTCACATCTGATCATGTAGGAACTAATCCTACAATCACATCAGAATGGCCCCCAATCCTAGATTGAGCTACCTAGTAACTGACCAGGTGCCTCCATTCTCCCAGAGAATGGCAGTTTCCCTTACATCTGACCTACTCGTCAGAATGGCCAACACTCACATCTAATATGGGAGGAACCTAATCCTTTAGCCATGACAGAATGGTTCAACCCTTACATCTGATTAAGTGGGAACACATCCCTCTCTCACATCAGAATGGCTTCTCAGTCCTAGACTAAGTTTTCCTGGTACCTAACCAGGCACCTCCATTCCCAGAATGGCAATAGCACTCATAACTGACATGGAAGGAACCTAAATCCTCTGATCATGACATAATGGCTCAGCCCTTACATCTGACCATGGAAGGAACTTAATCCTCTCCCATGTTAGAATGGCTCTAGGTCTCATCATTTTCCCTTAGAGGGAACCTCGATCTCGAGAACACCAAGCTTATACATGAAGTACTCAAACTTCAATTTGGCCATTTCTAGCATAGAATCACATCAGGGTTGATTACGTCCAAAGATGACCTGCGAGCTTCATCAGGACCAATTACATCCGAGGGCAACCTGTCTCATCAGCTATGCTAAAAATCCTTCTTTCAAGAGATATTGATCTGGATCACTACTCCTCTCTGCATCATACAACAAATGCAAGTCAGATCAACCAAGTCAAATAGTAGTTTTCAAAAGAAACATACTACCTCCCAAATAGAAAATGGAAACATCTTTTGCCTCAGATGTACTTAGCGCCATATAGAACTTCATCCTGCCAAACCAAGAGATCACACTTGATCCCATACTGAAGCAGTACCTCGAAGTGCTCTTCCTATCAATGGTACTTCCTACCTAATACGAATCCACATAATATTTTGATTCACCTCATGCTTGATCCCATAATCAACTGTACCCTTCAGGTACTGTACTACACGCTTTGCAACCATCAGGTGAACATGTCTTAATGTGTTCACAGCAAAGCAAATATCTGGTCTCGTATCCGTCAGGTACATCAAGGAACCAATCATCTAATGATACATCATAGCATCAACCGTATCTAATGAAGCAACACTCAATAGCTTCAAGTTTGATGCCATAGGTGTGGCCATGGCCTTGCAGTCCATCATCCTGAACCTCTTTAGGATCTCTACTGCATACTTCCCTTGTCCACACCTCCATGCCTAGAATGTAGTGCATTGACACATAACAGGAGCATCACTGATCTTCCACCTTCAACCTTGAAGCAAAGGTTGGAAACCACTTTACTCTCATTAAATACTAGAGTCATCAGTAATCTGTCCATCCTGTCGTACCATGTCGAACCTCAGGATATTCAGTAGTCACTCCCTCTGAAGCATCATACTCCCTCTATCTTTCGTACTCTATGCACTAAAACATTCTGTATCGGAGTGACAAGTAGCTTCCTTTGCTACTAATATTCTATGTATCCATCTAGGATCACTAGATACCAAGATCCTCTATCTTGAACTTTTTCAAAAGTTCTTCTCACACCCATCTATGAGCTTGTCATCCTCTATCAACCTTGTAGCATAGGTTTAGATATTCATCAAGCTCATTATGTATGTGTTATCCCATGATGTTTCCATCTACTGCATGATGGAACTATGAACTTATCTTCAGGTCTTGCTACTGCATCCTATACATCATTCTTCTTGAACCTTTCTTCTTGGTTACTTCTTCATGGCTGGAAGGTTCTACATCAATGATGTCGGTGCATTCGTCATATTATTCTTCATCTTGAACTGGCATCACTTGTTCTTCGGAACAAGTCTCATCCTTCTTTGCTTGTAGGTAATTATGTATGCAATCTTTCCTACAAGTCAAATGTAGTTGTATGGTTAGAAATATTTCATAAGGTATATTCATAATGGGAAATTCTAATTCATAAATATATGATCATGCAACTACTTTAGCCAATACAAAATCCATCCATATCCCACGGAAACTTTCTAGATGCCTTCCATCTCTACCAGGACAACATTGAGATTGTGCACTAATCCAATATGTCAGCAAAGAGGTTTCATTATAGATAAGTATCAATGGAGAGTTATATAGCACCATGATCTACTTACCCATCACATGCATATTAGTAGTATACTGTCATTAATGCAAACATCCTATCATGTATAATACATCAACTTAATATAAACAAATTCATAACAAAACAATATCATGAAATGACAATTGAATACTTATCTTTATTTGTTTCATGGGTAGACTCCTTGAGCCTTCAGCTTCATCGTCTTATTCATTCATAATAGCATCATTTCTTATCCAAATGCTAAGGTGGATAAGAGGTTCTTCAAGAGTTGAGATCTTCATATTCCTCATCGATTGAGGGATCTTCTTTGGATGGTGAGAGCTTGATCTTCAGTTTCTCCCATCTTCTCTTCTCTTCTTATGAGTCGAGCTTCTTCTTTTTCTCGGAGTCCGCTGAAGGTAATCACTTCCTTCTAACACACATTCTTCGAATGAATGAATCCCATGATCCTGGGAATCCATTCAACATGGTTATCACCACTTCTGCATTCTCCACTTCTTCTTCTACCATTTCAAGTTGTTCTCTAATTTGAGAGACCCTCGTAAAGTATGACTGTATGGTCTCTGCATTCTGGATCTTCACATTATTCAACTAGTTTCTTAAGGTCATATTCTGATTTATGTTCTTCCCTTCAAATAGCTTGGTCAAGGAATCAAACATCTTCGGTGTCTTTAGGAAAGACACTTGTGGTACAAGTTGATCCATGATCGAATCAACAATGATCTTCTTGGCCTTGACCAAGTTCTTCTTGTGTAAGGCTTCTAGCCTCATCTCCCTCTGGAACTGGAACCTCTCTACTTGTGTAGGTGTCCAATTCATTTTATTCAGGGAGATCATATGCCTCCATGCCTGGAATTTTTCAACTTCACCAAGCTTATCATCAAGCTGATGTGATAGATCACTTTGAAATGAGAACCTCAAATGAAAATAGCAAAAGATTAGATCTTACCGATTTGAGGTGTCCGTCCTGGTTCTGGAGCTGCCTGATCTAGGGTTTGTCAGAGAAACCTTAATTTTAAAAACTTGGAATATTTCATATCTGATTGGATAGAAATATATATCTCTTCAAGGTGAGCTATCCAATGTACTCCTTTTCTGAAAACAGTGGAGGGAAGCTCCCGAAACAGGAAGCCCTAGTTTTCCAATTTCTCCTGCAGAAATTCCTGTTAATATTTCTATGGTATCTCCAAAATTACTGCTCCTCTATGTATGAAACATCTCACCAAGGTAGCCTCACATGTTCCTATTCCAACACCATAGGTTTCATCAGAATTGGTTTCACCAATTGGGACTTATGATCATTTTCCTAAGGTGACCTGTTACAGGACTGTTCAGAACATTGAAGTTGTATGGACTGCCACATGTCACTGGTTCATCTTCTAAGTCTAAAACTCAAAACATAGAAAGTACAGTCCATTCCCTTTCTGGAAAATCTTTATAAATCTCATTTGGACCTGTGTAGCTTAAGATATAGCAATTCACCCCAGGTTTCATGTTTAGGGATGAATTCTAGAAGAGGCTGGAACCCTAACTTGGAGGGATCATATCTCCCAAAATATAGTGAATATGAGGCTAAATTTTGGATACATTGTACATCAAGATTTTATATTCGTCCTTCGCAATTTTTAACTCTTGATACTTCACCAATCTCAGGATATAGCGAATGTACCAAAACTTAGCATTTTTAGTATTTAGGGTTTTTCTAGCTCAGGGTCAAACTAGGGTTTGAATTTCTTGAAGTTTCACTCAACCAAAATAATGATCCAAGTCTCTAAACTTCGATTTTTATGAGGAGAGAAATCCTATGCTAGGCTCACTCAAAAATTCCTCTTCTGTAAGAAGCCCTAATTTCCCGCACCAAAACTGAAAATGCTCGGAATCGAATTTTGCTTCGACAGAAAGATGCACCCTTCAATGGAGAGTCAACCTAGCATACTTTTGTTGATGGATTGTGGAGAGAGACCCAAAAATTAAGAAGCCCTAGCTTCTACTGCCACACAATGTCTTGTTCTCAGGTTAGCTCTGATACCATGTTAGATTTTTATCATTCTAAGCTAGCATTATGATCTTAGGATCTTTAACTGGGAGAATAACATGCACAAAAATAAAACACAAGAGACAGGAGACACAAAGAATTTTCCTCGAGGAAACCATAAAGGAGAAAACCCCGCAACTTCCTCAAAGATAGAATGAGCACCAATGGAAGCAGTAAAACCCAAAAACATAAAGATATCTCCATAGCTTCTATCTCTCTCTTTCACACTAAGAGAGCTTCTCCTCCCTCACTCATGCGTCCCAATGAGTGAGTGTGTGTATGATAAATAGAGAGGCTCACTCTCTATTTATATTCTTTCATTCACTTGAAGCACACTCCAACATGTCACCCTCACTTAAAAATTACTTACTAGAACCGACATCTCTAGGAGTGTCTAATAACCCTAGTGCCCCACAACTTGCGGGGACTTTTCCCTCTGCTCAATAGGGAGGTTTAACCTTGAATTAGATAGTGGGGACTATTTCCCTGACTTAAAATGACTCACCTAGGGTCGACTTCACCAGGATAGTATAATAACCCTAGGGCCCCACAACTGTGGGGACTTTAACCTTTGACAAATAGGAGGGTTACCCACAATGACTTGACATGACTTGTTACATTATAGAAACTCCTGATCGAAACATCGGGGCATGACATGACTCAAATACATTACAGACACATCCCGGAATAAACATCGGGGTACAATACATAAGATATACGGATGAATACATTCCAAAGTTACAAATACATCAACAAAGCTCAATTATATTCTGCTCCAATTTGGTGTTTACCTGCATGTAATCGGTGATTGACTAGTTAGTAGAAATCAACAACTATTCTTTGGGAGGGCCCCTTAGTGGAAGTGGATAGCATTGTGTATTTTTCTTTCATTTTACATCATTCAGATAATTCCTTATGTTTCTTTTATTATTTACTGTATAAACATTTGACAAACAGAATCGTGTTATTGTAGTATTGTTCCTTTGTTCAGGTGTATATTAAATATTAATGTGTTTCGGGTAAAAGCATGGTAATGTATCTCACTTTTTCCCATTTTTCAGCGATGAAATTTATGAATAAAAGTATTTGTTTAGAAATCTACAAATCCATCAAGCATTAGATAATGGTGCAATGAAACAGAAGTTTTCATTATGAATGAGCTTTTATGTAGTATTTTTTTTAAATTAAATTTTTTTTTATCTTATTTATTTCATTTTATTTAGGGGTCATTTACCATTATTTCAGGCATCTCATAAGTACTCACAAAACCGCGACCCCCCATATCTACCTCCATTTACTTTTTTAATTCCAATTTTTTTGAACAATTTTTTTATAGACGCTTTTAAGATTGTTGTACATATTTTTTAATTTTATTTTATGATATATTTTAATTAGTATTAAATTATCAATATAAATAATAAGTTTTATTTGTATGTAAAAGAGAAACCCAAAAAATTATCATTTTAAGACATCCAAATCAATACTTTTTCATATGATTATGTAGATAATATACAAGTGATTGTTAAAATTATTTTTTACTTTTTTTTAAATCATATTTTTTATTTTTTATAATAAATATTTTAAATAAATTTATAAAAACAAAACAAATTTTCTTGCCACAAAGTGAGATACATTACCATTTAGTGTCGAATTAGATATTACATATTTTTCTCGACATTTTTGTCACTGTTTTTGGGGAGGTGCTAAAAGGGTGGAAGTGTAGGTAGATAGACTACCTTTACATTACACAGCAAGGGGGAGAGGAAATGATAATATGCAAATATGACTTCACTATGGAATTTTCGTAGTGTAATAGCCTAATGCATCCACTTTAGTGGGTCGCCCCAAAACCTTATTGTTCCTTTTTGCAAAAGTGTTATTTCTTTCCCATTGATTTGTTTATTTATTTTTCAATAAGAGTGTTTAATTTTTGGCAATTTATTTTGCAAAGTTTTCTTTCTTTTTCAAATTTTCTTTTTGCAAGTTTGCGTTTGTATACTTTATCGCAAACTAGTTTTCTGCAGCCAATGTGTTTACTTTTATGTAGGTGTGATTTTCATCTATTTTTTCGTAAGTGTGTTTTAGTTCATATAGGTGTGATGTGTTATACAGTTTTACAATTAGTCCCAGATTTATTTATTTTTGGTTTGCGCAAATTTGTTTTAGGATTGTATTTTAGTAGGTAGTTTTTTATTCAAATCACTAAAATATATATCTATATATTTGGGTGTTGTAAGAAACCGATCTACTAACCCATCTATAGGGAATAACCTACTAACCAATGACATGGATTAGAAGGTGCTTATTAGTATGAGAGAACTCTCTCAAATCCTGGCAACAGCTTGGATCTCCATTTCTTCTTCTCAAGAAGAACACATCTTGATAGAATTCAAGAATTGATCCATCTCTCCATAAATAATAGAAGAACCACGGTCCCATGAGCTGCAAACCGACTCTCCTTTCCAATCTACCAAGGAAACCAAAAACTTAGAGACTACATTCGATGGAGAGAGACCTGAAATTGAAGAGTTCTCTACATATATATCAACGGATCCTTCATGCACTCAAGAAATTGAATATTCAAAATAAGAGGACCTGCATGGCTTGGGAAAGGAAGGTGACTATCCAGATCACATCGAGCATTGGTTCGGAGAGGTAACATGACCACAATACCATTCGTTCCTTCAACACCTTTTGATGTAGAAACAACTAAGTTGGTTGGTATTCCACATTTAGGTAATCACTATAATAACCTTGTCATATGTGGATAAAGGTATATTTTCCATATTGCTTCGCACTTGGTTACATTGGAAGAGCTCATATACTTGAATAAAAATAGTTTATTTCTTCTTAGGATAGGAAATTATGTATATAAATAAAGAGTTGCATGTTTAATTTAGAAATCAATGAAACATAGCCTTTTGTTTTATTTTTCAAATAGGAAGAATATAATGTTAATGATTAAACCAAAACAATTTTACATCATTATTGATTTTCATACATGCATATTTCTGACAAAAAAATTTGCTCAAGGCTAACTTTGAATATTATGGGAATACCATATATTTAAGGTCTATCTAAAACCTAGAGGTCACTCGTACATCCTAGATCCATTATCAGAGCATGTTATTTAAACCATTTTTATCACAAAGTAGCATAAGGGTGAATGAAATTCCTAGTTTGGGTTCTTGAAATTTCCCTTTATCGTGATTTCATTTCCATTAATTTCTCAACCTATTTACCGCAATTTAATACAACTATCTTTAAAAAGTTTTTCTTTTACTTTATTTCATTAATTAAAACTCTTAAATGTAAAAGAAGAAAAATCTATTATTTTATATGTATTAAATGTAATATTGAGCAAATAGAAGCATTATGATACTTCATCCAACACTCCTTCCAATCTCGACATCTGCATTGGCTTTGATAGCATGTTTCTTATTAGTTTACTGATTTAGCTTGCCTATGTCTTCTGGTTCTTGTTGATCCTGCAAGTACAAACTGAAACCATAAAATGATGATGAGTTTTAAACATTAATTTAAATTTAAACAAATAAGAAAATAAAAGTATTAAACATTAAAAGAATTAAATATTAAGACATTTGAAAAAACCTTGTTTAACTTTAAATCACTCATAAATAAAATTATTTTTAAAAACCACTCATATGTTTCAAATTAAAAACAAAACAAAACTCATTAAAGAAATTAAAGTATGATACCATTTAACTAATGGATATGTCATGGCGTTAAATCCATAACAATAAAATCACCATATCATTCATTATTAATAATTTGTTCGCATTTTCAAATATTTTTAAACAAATGTGATTAATAAAGTATATTTGTTATATCCATGTCACACATGTTCTTAATGGATTGTTGTTTTATTTATACTTAGGTTTGAAACACTTCATGTAAAGGGAGGTATTCAAGGGATGATGAAGGAATCTAGAATACAATCAACAACCCAGCCCAAATTCAACAAATAAGAAATTAACCCAGCATTTAACAATCAATTCATCCCAGGAATCCAGATTTCTTAACTAATTACAATTGCAAGTCATTCAAACCTTCATTCGCATCCGGACGGTCATTTGGATTGTCAAACGCACCATGAAAATAGTTGGTTTTTCTACCTGGGAGAATTTATGTCACAAACAAAAACATGGGTTTTGTTATCCATCCTTCCCACATGGATCTCGACCTCCTTATAGTTCTGAATTGGTCTTGAGGATATCCAATATTCACAGTGCAACAGTGGCATGAATAATGAAGTATGTTTTGGGAAATTTAATTAAAACATGTCTCTTCAGTTTTATCATTGAAAGATTCAGTTCCAGATCACAGTCTATTATTAGAGGGGTCGACCACTAGCAGGTTCAACCCTCTCTCTCTGATGTATAAAATCATATATATGCAGGCTCTTAGCCTTGCATATTGTTGTTGTTAAGAATCTGAATTTCATAATAAAGCTATGTTTTGTTCTGCTCCAATTTTGTGTTTACCTGCATGTAATCGGTGATTGACTAGTCAGTAGAAATCAACCATTGTTCTCTGGGAGGGACCCTCAGCGGCAGTGGATAGTGTTGTGTATTTTTATTTCGTTTCCATCATTCAAATAAGTCCCTGTGTTTATTTTATTATTTGCTGTGTAAACGTTGTGTATTTTGCTTCCGTTTCCATCATTCAGATAAGTCCATGTGTTTATTTTATTATTTGATGTATAAACATTTGACAAACTGAATCATGTTATTGTAGTATTGTTCCTTTGTTTAGGTGTATATGAAATATTAATGTGTTTTCTTTATATTATGCATTTCATATTTATATAAATCCACAGTGTGCATGTACTGAGATCTCAGTGTTTGTGTAGTTCCTTTTCAAATCTAGCATAAGATTGCAATAATTCTTTTGATTTTACTCTCAGTTAAATCTGATAAACGTAGGAAAGAGTGGCGTGTTTACAATTACTTTTTGAAATGCATTGAGTGAGTAGAAATTAAGTAGTCTAGAAACATAGCTCTGTTAGTATCTGCATGTAGTGTAATTTTCATTTCAAGTAATTTTGATTAAAAGTTTCTTAGTATAGAGCTCGTCAATTCATCTCTTTTACATAGATGTTAATTTGTTTAAAATTATAATCTTAGAGTAGGATAGTTGATCATCTTGACTATTTTAAATGAACGATAGAATAAGTTTATCTTCTCTGTTTTAATTTATGGTAGATCTGCAATGTTTAAATTCTCAGGAAATTGGTTTGCTTTCCATTTTCACATAGTTTTAGAAGTTAGAATAGAGTTAAAGCCATTCTCGATATCAATGACCTTTAAAAGTCATTTAAACTCTATTATTCACTAGAGATATTGAATGGAATAAGATTGATTCAGTGGTAGTTAGTTTGCTTCATCTATAAAAGTTTTCAAGATTTAGTAGGAGTAGAATATCATAGTTTGAACTTGTTTAGAATAGATTTGTATTGTTCATTTGTTATTAAATATTTGGATTTGTAGAATATATTTAATATAGCTATAATCACCAACATATAGATTAAGGATCTAACTCATGAGATACGATCTCCCCATAACAAAATTTTTTCCTAGGTACATAGCTATTTTGCTTTTAGGTGTATTTATGGCTTTATGTTAGGTTAGGATAGGGTAGTCCAAGCTTTCAGGCCTACACATACTATGCCGAAACCTCTAAGATTATGAGTCCTCGGGTTGACATTTTAGTGTTGAATTAGATAGTACATATTTTACTCGACATGAATATAATATATATAATTTAAAAATAAAGAATTATTTATATGTTTCTTTTGCATGCTTTGTTGTGGATTACTATAAGTGAAAAAGTACATATAGAATTATGTACACATTTATAGAATATTTAGTGAAAAGAGAGTCTCTCATATTCATAGAATGAAGGTTTAGACATATCACCTAGTCAAATATTTAGGTGAATACATTTCACGTATAAAATGAAAAGTGACTATATACATTTCAAGTCTCATACCAAATGAATCCACTTCACATTTCAAACTTGTAAAGTGAATATATGGAAGTGAATTTGGTTCTAGTCAGTTAAATAAATCAAGTAGAACATCAATTAAAATATAAAAATATAAGTGATATGTGTGTGTGTGTGTGGTAATTATCATTATGATAGAGAGGTTATTACCCACACTGGAATATAAAAATATCAATTGAATGGTGGAATTAAATTGGAGGTATACTCGAATGCAAAGGTTTGGGAATGTGGTTCGAATGAGAGAGGAAGTAGTTGAAAAAAAAACATATTTGATATGTGGATCTTTTACATATTATGGATAAACTAAAAATAAAACTTTAAAAAGTTTCCATAAACCAAACTTGTAATTATTTAAAAATATATGGAAAACAATTCCAAAACCCAAGTGATTTTGAAAATGGAAATTAAATATGAAGATATGGAAATATTAAAACACCCTGAAATATGTATGGTAAACACAATAATTGGTATCTGAGTTCACTAATTGGATACTGTGGGAAAATGATAATATTGATTCACATAATTTTTAAGATTATATTAAAATTTCATATGATACTCGCAATTTTTAGGGAATGAATAGTTATTGAGAAAATAATTTATCTTCCTCCCCACCCCTCCATGCCCCCTCCTAACCCACTCTCTCCCCAT
>LPNX010144581.1:56278-87283 GCA_001517045.1 Pseudotsuga menziesii | reverse complement strand
TATATATATATATATATATATTTTAATATAGTTTTAAAATCATTTTTAAAAAATTTATTATATAATTTTTTAATTTATTTTTTATAGTTTTTTAAATTTTAATATTTTATAATAATAAAAAATTTAAAAGTGGGGAGAGGGGGGATGATTGCCATAAAGAGGGGAGACCCTATTTTTCAAGACATGGCTTTAAAAATGTTGCAATATTAGCACTATTTTTCGATTTAGAGGTTGATTTTAATGTTTTTCTACCAATGATAGTAATTGTTAAATCCATGCTTTCAAACAAAATATAATTTT
This sequence comes from Pseudotsuga menziesii, assembly GCA_001517045.1. NCBI lineage: Eukaryota > Viridiplantae > Streptophyta > Pinopsida > Pinales > Pinaceae > Pseudotsuga > Pseudotsuga menziesii. Next base: position 86,983 of record LPNX010144581.1, on the reverse strand, counting down.
AACATTACAAAAACTAGTGTGCTAACAATAGCATTGGTTTTTTATTCAAGTCTTGATTTTAAGGATATTGTTAGCAACAATATGGGTTTTTAAGGTAATGGTTGTATTTTTAGCTTTGAAAAAGAAAGTGATACCAATAGCATCACTTTTTTATTTGAAGTTTAATTTTGGTGTTTTGACATCAAAAAAAAGATTTTTAGGGATAGAGGTTTTGTTGTGAGAATAGAGTTCTCATCAGGTTTTATAATGTGTTTTTTAGTGATCTTGCAATTGTGTAAACAAAAGGGACCTCCCTAAGGGAGATTGTTGTCTTCCCTTGAAGCCCTCACCTCATATGTGTCATCACAGTATTTAGCTTGACTGATGATGATGATGATGGTTAACGTCCGTTGAGACTAGATTTAGTCCATTTGCATAAACACTACATACTCTAGAATGAAAACCACCATGATTCCTCATTTTTTTGGAGTCCACATTTAGTAGTTGTCTTTGCCTCCATTTTGAAAAGTGTTGCTACTAGTAGCACTATTTTTCTCAATAAAATTTATAACTTTATTGAAACCAAGTTGGGTGCCCTTGCAATCAAAACCCTAAATCAACTTAGAGCTTGAAAATAGGTACTACAAATAACACCCATTTCCTTTGTCAAGTTATATTTCTATGGAAAATTTTAATTTTTTTAGAAAAAAAAAATGATATGATAAAAAAAAAACCACGGGGACTTCACTAAGTGAACCTCTCACATAGCACGTGCGATCGTGGGATATTAAAGAATACCCTTAATTTCGAGAGATATTGACCCAAACTTTTTTTGTTGAAACCCCCTCCCAATACTTAAAACCTCCTACCCACCCCTTTTTATACCTCAATCCTTATAAACCACCCTACCCACCCCCACCTTAAACCCCTCATCCCCCCAATACTTGCAATATATTGGCTCGATTTTTTATAATTTTAAAACCCACAATATGAATTAACGTGATAGGATATTGGCCAACAAGTGAAGCCCCCGTGAAAAAAGCACATGAAAACAACTCAAAAAAATACAAACACTTTAAAAAAATATTTAAAAATGAATTAGCACATTTACTATTTCAAAATATTTTAAAAAAAATATATTATATATTAAATCTGAAAAAAATAATAATAAATTTAATTTAACAATTTTATAAAATAAAAAATAAAAAAATTTCTTTAAATATTTTCACAAAATGTAAAAAAAAAATCAAAATGAAAAACGTTTAAATTTAAAATTAAAAAAAAAAACAATTTATTTTGAAACAAAAATTAGTAAAAATTAAAAACATTTTGTTTAAGTTATAAAAGGAAATTTGGAAAAATAAACCCAACAAAAAATGAAAAACTAAAAACATTTTTTTTAAATTTAAAATTAAATAAATAAATAAAATAAAATTATATTGGTATTAAACAAAAAAAATGAAAAACCCAGCTTCCCACTCCCCCTCTGCTCCCCCAGTCCCTCCTTCCCTCCGCTCCTCACTTCCCCCCTGCCTTTCCTTTCCCCACCCCACTTTCGCTCTTTCCCTCCCTCGCTATATGTCCTTCATCCCTCACCCCTCTCCCAAACCCCTGCTTCCTAGCCCTTGGGATATTCTTAGAATTGTGTCTCCCGAAGGGGCGATGCTTGGGTGCACGATGGAGCAAAACTACTCCCTCGTGCACCCAATCGTCGCCCCTTGGGGCGGCACAATTCTGAGAATTTACCAAGGGCTAAGCATAGGAGGAGAGGGGGGAAAGGGGCAAGAAGGGGAGGGAAAGGGAAGGGGGAGGGGGACTATAATATCCCTAATTAAAAACTAGGAATAACAACTCTAATTTTCCAAGGCTAATTATGTTGATTTTCAACCTAATCCCAAACAATGGCTTATGAAGGCTAATGAGATGTTCCAATTTCTTATTTGATTAATTAAGTGTTGTCAAATAATTGTGTGCAACCCATAAGATTAATTTTGAACCATTGTAATTTGTCAAATCAGGTCTGATATAAGTTCTGATGGTTGGTTATTAAATATGGTTCATGACTTTCTTTGAACACTTTGTATGCAACCTCCTTATCATTAATACTGGAACATTAAATTACTAATCTTATCACCAATTCAGTGGAGGAAAGTTCTTGGCTCAATGTAGCTGCAAAAAATGATATATACTTCATATTTGGTCAAGTATGATCAGCTCCATAAGCATAATTTTGAATATCAGAAGACTAGCAGAAATTTCATTGCAATGAGTGTCTTAATTTCCAACTTGGTCCAAACACTTCCTAATCATCCCAAATCTTTCATAACCACTCCAAATCGACCCTAACACTCCAAAATAAACCCAAATAACTTTATAAAAAACTTTAGAGAGCTGATATGAAATATTTATGTACACATTACAAAAATATTGTATAACCATATCAACAAATCTATGCATAGTTCAACCAGCAACACCAATATTGGAGCATAACATGATAAAATCACTATAAATATTTATTATAAATGGATGGAGACAATAGTAATAATGATATGAAAAACATCACAATGCTTAATGCCTCTTACAACGGCTCAAAGTTCAATAAAAATACATAGATGGAAAGGTAAAGGTGTGACCCTTGACCAAAAGAGATGTTGAATAGAGTAGATCCGGTAAAATGATGATATCTCAGGCATACAAAAATATTTTTCAATAAAAAAAAAGTTATTGTTACTGTAAATGGCACTATCAATGCAACGAAATAAGTATTATAACCCAAAAATTCATAAAACTATGAAAGCTGGCAGTTCATTCATGGCACATCTACACCATTCCAAGCTCTAAATCAATAGAATAGGGCTCTAAATGATACTTATGTCATCCCAAATCATGCCCACATTAGATATACATGATATCCATCCCAATAGAGATTTACTACAATAGAAATGGATCCATTGGTGCCCACTCCTCCACTAGGAATCAACACAACGCCTCAACACAATGGAAAACTAATGCAATATAAATATCAGAATACTAATGAATTCTTCAAACATGCAACCAAATCACACATACATCTAATCAATGAAACTTAGTAAATAAATCTGAATGATTCGTCTCAACATATTCATTGAATCCCAAATGAAGAGATCTGGATTACCTCCTCCTCCCTACTAGCTAGGGTGGAATATTTCACCACCGAAACTAGTCCAAAAATGCAAGGGGAGCATCTCCCAAGATTGAAATACACAAGAGATTTACAATTAGAAATAAAATTTCCAAAATATCCCACACAAGTCCTCACCCTTCTTTTATAACTCTTCATTCATGTTTCCCCTCCTTCTAGAGTTTTCTTTCTTAAAAATATCAATAAAATATTAATAAATGCTATTTTCATGAGAGAATGATACTTAGAACACATTAACATATCTTATAATGTTATTGTGGCTCAATTAAACCTTAGCCTTCATTATAATTTGAATTAGGGTATGCTTAGCTTGATTTGGGGGAGTCACACTACCTTGTGGTCCCACTCTTCCCTCATGCACCCTCCTTGGCTAAATTTAGAAATGGGCTTGTCATAAATGGTCATAGATGCTTCCATAGGTATCATAGCTTGTCATAGATGCCATAGATTTGTTATTTTTAGTCCGAGGAGTTGCAACCCTTCATATGCCTTCATGAGAGGATTCCTTCCACCTTGGATGGGAGTTACAGCATATATTTGGACTCATTCCTCCACTAATGCACCCTCCTTGTCCAATGTGTCCATTGTCACCTTATTTATGAATTTATATCCATTATTATTACTAAGATTATGGCCTGTATCACCCCTTCAATAATTTCTCATGAGCTTTACAATGTGATTTTAGGCCATTAAATCCCAACTTAATTATTTTTCCCTTGAACTTTGGGAATTAAAATAGGGACATTCTAGTCCACCCTCCCAAAATTGCTTGTCCTCAAGAAATCGACAATTATCCATCAATCGAACGCCCTAGAATATATAGAGTTCTAGGGGTGGTGAAAAGTGAAATAAACTGACAGAAGTTATAAACAACTTGAATTTGTAAAGAGGGTGGAGCAAATCCCCCTGAAATCCCCCCCATACCCTTTAAAACTAGTAGCAACAAAGAAGGTCTTCCTGCATGCATGTGTTCTTGCATGCAGAAGACTTAAAATAGGAAACCAGTTGTATTTAGTTTACTTTGGAAAATAAATTAAAGTGATCTAAATTAACTTTAGTGAACCACTAGTTAAAGTGAAAGTGAAATTAGGGTTTTCACTTTACCTAAAGTTATAAAAGAGAGATCAATTGGTGGAGAGAACACACACACTTGTTTTTCGATAGAGACAGGATACAGACAAGGAGAGAAAGTCAGATAGAGGATTTAGCCGAGAAGACGGAGGAGCGTGCAGCAGGATCATCGAGCTTCGTACAGCTGGGATGTACACTCACACAGGAGGGTGTTGAGGTTTAGCTGGGATTTTCCCAGTGATTCTGCTGGGTATTGCATTCGCCAGGTTTGGGTGAATTTGCAGTGATTGTAAGAGGTCTATATTTTCTCATAATAAAATCTATATCTGACTATTGCACTGGTTTTCCCATCTTGGGTTTTTTCAGGGGTTTCCATACCCAAAATAATAGTGTCGATATCATGATGTGATGTTGTGATTTATTTCTCAGTTTTATATTCCGCTGCATACTATAAAAGATATTCATGTGTGGTTATCAGTTGATATTTTGCATGCATTTTTTATCCCTACTTGAATATTAAAGAAAAATTTACATGGAATCAGAGCTCTGGTGAGCTAAACTTGAGAGATTTGCAGCAGCAGTGATAGATCAGAGGCAGATCTATAAGAAGACAGAAACCTAGACTTCCAGATCTAGGGTTTGATAGGTACACTTCACTATGGTCGTGTAGTTGAGAGTTGAGGATAGAATCCAGGGTGCTCAAAACTTTCCTATATGGAAAGAAAGGATCACAAGGATCCTGGATGTCAGTGATGTAGAGGAGCACATTGACTCCACGAAGGTTGCGCCCATAGATCCGGCAGATTTAGCAACTTGGAAGAAGATTGATTCCATAGCCATGCTGATTATCATGGATGGAGTGAAGGACCATATAGTCCCTCACCTTTCTGGTAAGAAGACCGCAGCAGAGATGTGGACGGCTTTGGAGAGTCTATTTCAAAGCAAGAACGAGAACCGGAAGATGGTGTTGCAAGAGAGGATGCACAGCACCAATATGTCCAAGGGAGAAGGAGTGGTGCCTTATCTCACAAGGTTCACACAGATTAGGGATGAGCTTGGAGCTATTGGCTCTAAGACAATGGATGAGGAGCTAGTTCGGATAGCCCTCAATGGCTTCTCTAAGCCATGGGACACCTTTGTCAAAGGTGTTGTGGCTAGGGAGAAGCTCCCTGATTGGCAGAGACTATGGGATGACTTTGTGCAGGAGGAGACCTGCATGGGTCAAGGATCAAGCTCATCCAGTAGTGCCCCACAGATTATGGATGATGAGGCTCCAGCCCTTATAAGAAAGAGAAAGGGGAAGGCAAAGAGGAAGAAGGATGGTAAGAAGAACCTTGACATCTCAAAGGTCAAGTGCTTTATCTTCCACAAGCAGGGACACTTTGCCTCCTAGTTCCCAGACATGAAGAAGAACAGTAACACTCAAATGGCTAGATCTATAGAGGTGGATAAGTTCAGCAGGAACTTCGAGGAGGAGTTCTATTTGATAGCTTGCATAGCAAGCACCACAGGGAGCAGCATATGGTACATTGACAGTGGAGCATCTAGTCACATGACTGGATAGAAGAGATTCTTCAAAGACTTGTAGGAGGGTGGAACAAGGATCCACGTTGAGCTGGGTGATGATGTGCGGTATCAGGCGCAAGGAATTGGCACTGTTTCATTTGAGAGGGAGTTTGGAAAACCCCTCAGTTTTTCTGATGTGTTATATGTTCTAGGACTAACCAAGAACCTTATATCAGTCTCCACTCTGGACGACAAGGGATATCAGGTGAAGTTATGTGACCATAGAGTGTATATCAGGCCCAAGGTATTAGATAGGAGCTTGGATCGGGTGATTGGCAGAAGGAGCGGGAAAGTGTACAGATTACACTTTGAGCCTGCAAAGGCTCTAGTCAGTAGCAGCAGTCAGGGTGAGTTGTGGCATAGGAGGATGGCACACTTACACCATGGAGCACTGAAGCATTTGAGACAGGAAGTCATTGGAGTTCCTCAGGTACAAGAGGAAAAGCATAACCACTGTAAGGGTTGTGCTTTGGGGAAGAACATCAGGAAGCCTTTCCCACAGAGTGAGCACAAGTCTAAGGAGCCCTTCGACTTGGTGCATTTGGATGTATGTGGACCTATGAGTGTCCATTCGTTCAATGGTTAAAATTATTGCGTAACCTTTATTCATGACTATTCCAGGAAAACTTGGATCTATTTCCTGAAGGCCAAGTCAGAGGTCTTTGAGAGGTTCTGAGAGTTCAAGACTCTTGTGGAGAACCAAACAGGAAAGAAGATTCCAGTGTTGAGGACAGACAACGGGGCTGAGTACACTTCCAATGAGTTCATGGAGTATTGTTCGACTGAGGGGATCAAGAAGGAGCACACTGTGCCCCATACCCCACAGCAGAATGGAGTTGCAGAGCAGAAGAACAGGACTATGGTTGGAGCAGCTAAGGCCATGATATTTGATCAGGGATTACCACTACTCCTCTAGGCTGAGGCATATAGGACTACAGTATACATTTAGAACAGGTGTCCCCACATATCCTTGGGGAGGAAGACACTAGAGGAGGTATTCATAGGCACTAGGCCAGATGTGAGTCACATTCGCATATTTGGCAGTGTCTGCTATTGTCATGTTCATGCTGACAATAGGAAGAAGTTGGACCCTTCTGGAGAGAAGGGGTTACTTGTTGGTTACAACGAGATTTCAAAGGCATATAGAGTTTACATTCATGCTCGTAGGAGGATCATTATGAGCAGGGATGTCCAGTTTGATGAGGACAGGGCCTTGCGGAGATCTCTAGACTTACCAACAAAGCAGCAGCCAGCACAGGAATCAAGAGTCAAGTTAGAGGATCCAGATGTACAGGTACAGGTACAAAAACAAAGCACATGTTCTAATGGTCAGAGGGAGTCAAGTGGATAGGATCCTTCATTCATTGACTTGAAGGATGAGCTATAGTAGGAGAGGGATATCCAGCAGCCACAACAGGTTGACACTAGGCCAAGGCCTAAGTGGTTTAGATCCACAGTGTGGGATTCCAGGTAGGTAGATCCTCCACAGACATCTTTTAGATGGAGTGTACCACCAGAGAGGCTTAGTTATATGGCACTGATTACAGAGTTGATTAACTCTGAACTTCTAGCTTCGGGGAGGCTGCACAACATGATGTGTGGAAAGAAGCTATGGTTGAGGAGTATGACTCCATTATGAAAAACCAAGTATGGGAGGTTATTCCGAGGCCACAAGGGAAAAAGGTGGTGGGATCTAGATGGATCTATAAGGTGAAGCATACAGTAGATGGAAGCATGGAGAAGTACAAGGCACGCTTCATGGAAAAGGGTTCTTCACAGAAGGAGGGTATTGATTATGACGAGACCTTCACCCCTGTTTCCAGGTATTCTTCCATTTGGACCATTATCTCACTAGTAGCTGAGATGGGTTGGCATGTCCATCAGATGGATGTCAAGACTGCCTTCCTCAATGGAGTTATAGAGGAGGATGTGTATATTGAGCAGCCATAGGGGTTTGATGTAGAGAACAGGGAGACACATGTATGCAAACTGCATTAAGCTCTTTACGGGCTCAAGAAGGCACCTCGAGCATGGTACTTGAGGATTGACAGCTATCTATGGGAGATGGGATTTCAGCGGAGTGAGGCTGACCACAACCTGTACTTCTTGATAGGTCAGGTGCCTCTCATACTGGTCTTATATGTGGATGATCTCTTTTTGACAGGAGATGAGAGGTTGATTGGAGACTGCAAGTCCAACCTTGCAGTAGATTTTGAGATGAAAGACCTTGGGCTGATGCATTACTTTCTGGGCTTGGAGGTTTGGCAAAGAGATGGATGCTTCTTCATCGGACAGGGGAAGTATGCAGTAGAGATCCTGAAGAGATTCAGGATGGAGGACTGCAAGCCTATGGCCATACCTCTAGTTTCCAATTGGAGGAATATTGATGCATCAGGATCAGACAGATTTGATCCTACCTTGTATCGTCAGCTTATCGGATCGCTTATGTATCTGTTCAACACTCGACCACACATCAGCTTTGCAGTCAACTCTTTGAGTCAGTTCATGGTGGACCCTCGAAGAGTGCATTGGACGGCTGCGAAGCACATACTTCGCTACATCAGAGGTACAGTGGAGTATGGATTGGTTTATGAGCGTAGGGGGAGTGTACAATTAGCAGGTTTCACAGATGCTGACTGGGCAGGATGTGTAGAGGACCAAAAGAGTACTTTAGGTTGTTGTTTCAACATTGGATCAGGGGTTGTCTCTTGGTTCAGTAGGAAGTAGAAGTCAGTTTCATTAAGCTCGGCAGAGGCTGAGTACATGGAAGCTAGCATGGATGCTTGTGAGGGCATGTGGCTGAGGAAGTTACTTGCAAGGTTGTTCGAGTGTGAGCTAGAGGCTACAGTAGTTCACTGTGACAATCAGAGTGGCATCAGGCTATCTAAGAATCCATTGTTCCATGACCGGAGCAAACACATAGACATCAGATACCACTTCTTGAGATATTATGTTCAAAGGGGAACCATTCAGTTGGAGTACATACAAACAGATGAGCAGGTGGCGTACATTTTCACCAAGGCACTTTGCAGACAGAGTCTTGTGAAGTTCAGGGATAAGTTGGCGCTACTACCAAATCCCTTCCTCATTGAGAGGGAGTGTTAAACTAGTAGCAACAAGGAAGGTCTTCTTGCATGCATGTGTTCTTGCATACAGAAGACTTAAAATAGGAAACTAGTTGTATTTAATTTACTTTTCCTAAGTTTACTTTGGAAAATAAATTAAAGTGATCTAAATTAACTTTATTGAACCACTAGTTAAAGTGAAAGTGAAATTAGGGTTTTTGCTTTACCACTAGTTAAAGTGAAAGTGAAATTAGGGTTTTCGCTTTACCTAAAGTTATAAAAGAGAGATCAATTGGTGGAGAGAACACACACACTTGTATTCCGACAGAGACAGGATACAGACAAGGAGAGAAAGTCAAATAGAGGATTTAGCCGAGAATATAGAGGAGCGTGCAGTAGGATCGTCGAGCTTTGTACAACTAGGTCGTACACTCACACAGGAGGGTGTTGAGGTTTAGCTGGGATTTTCCCACTGATTCTGTTGGGTACTGCATTTTCCAGGTTTGAGTGAATTTGCAGTGATTGTAAAAGTTCCATATTTTCTAATAATAAAATCTATATCTGACTGTTGCACCGGTTTTCTCATCTTGGGTTTTTCTGGGGGTTTCCATACCCAAAATAATAGTGTCAATATCGTGATGTGATGTTGTGATTTATTTCTTAGTTTTATATTCCACTGCATACTGTAAAAGATATTCATGTGTGGTTATCAGTTGATATTTTGCATGCACTGTTTAGCCCTAGTTGAATATTAAAGGAAAATTTACATACCCCCCATGGGATGGTTAGAAGATAAAGTATTAACTACAGGTGGGTTAAGCAATCTAAAACTTCCTAAACCAAAAGAAGGGATACTCCCATATGGAGTATTTCCCCCCCATGTTGAATATGGCACCAATGGCCCCTAATCAAAAAGTACCACTAAGTGGAATGTTAGATATCATGGGGTTTTTTGTGCCCGTGCCTGCCAAGGACTAGAAAGGTAAGCTCAACTAAGGTAAAATAGACCCAATAAAATTTGAAGAGATATGGGTTAGGTTAGGCATGGATCAATGTCCACTGAAAGGTGGGAAACTCTATGGAGGTACTGACAGAAAACTACCCGAAGCAGTAGTGAACATAGAGGTAGGAGGAAGTGAACTAGGAATGGACTAAAAACTGAGAAATGTCATCCCAAAAAATGGAATTGTACTTTACAGACCAAATGTAGGTCTTCCAATAAGAATCATTGAAGATAGTGGAGTCAATCCAAAACCTACAACAAATGATGCATTTTAAGTAAATCCTCCTAAAGGAGTGGTATTAACTAGGGGGTTACCTCCCCAATACTGGAAATCTCACCAGTGTTCTCTATATGAGCCCACAAAGAATGTGGACTATTTGAACCATGAATATTAAACTCAATTCCTTGTCTAGAAATTAGAGGTTGAAGAGGGTTCAAAAGTCCTAAAGGATCAATGACATCATTAATGGAAGGGAAATATATGTTCTCCTCTATATGACAAGAAGCAACTAGGGGAGAGTTATATAACTGAATCTCAACGTCACTAAAGTGGCCTCCTTCAGATGAGGACTCACACTCAACAATCCTAGATTTGTTTTCTATTGTTTCTTGTTCAGCGGGGTGCGCCTAGTTTTCTTCCTTTGACTCCAAGGGGGGTGGATTGTTATAATCCAATCTTCTCCTAGGTGTAGGGACTTATTTATGTTAAGGAGAGAGACATTGATTTCTTATAGACCTGCACAAATATTGATCTACGAAAAAGACTCATAGAAGACTCAAAGGTTGAAGTGTAAAAATATAAAAGAACAAACAACATGCACTAGAAAGTTCCCAGAAGATTGCAACAAGAAATTTAATAGTAGCAATGAAAGGTACTTGACTGCAAGTACCATTCAGTGAAGAGTCAAGTATATGGTCTTATGAAGATTTATAGCCTAGGATGATCAGGTTCCAAGTCCAATCAATAAATATCTAAGAGAATTTACCAAGTTTGGGCATGTTTCCCTTCTTGGTGCAGCTGTTTATTCTCTTCTATAGAGTAAACACCCTCCAAGGGTACTAGTGCTCTAGTCACAAATCCTGTCAAAGTTGGTTCGCAAAATATCATTTTCTATCACCTGTGTATGAACCAAGGGACAAGATACTACGACTACCAATATGTAATCCACGTCTGGGGAATAGTCACAAGTCAGGATTGTATGTATGGGAACAGTTTCAAAGCTCGAAACTCAACAACATCGGTACCACACCGAGATTTTGCAGCCTCACAAACAATTTTATTCTTTCTCTCTATAACCCCATTTTGTTGGGGGTTGTATGGAACTGTTAATCGTCTACAAATCCTTGCATCACTACAAAAATCATTAAAATCATTGGAATCAAATTATCCTCCATTATCATACCTTAAAGCATGGATGTGCCTACTTGTTTGATTCTCTACTAAGCCTTTATACTCTTGAAACTTACTAAAAGTTTCACTCTTAGATTTCATAAAACAAATCCAAGGCTTACGGGAAAAATCATCAATAAACAATACATAGTAGATATATCCACTTAGGGAAGGGGATTACAAGGGACCACATGCATCAAAGTGCACTAAATCTAAAATCCATTTAGATATTCTATGGTTGCGAGAAAAAATCTTTTTAACATTTTTTCCAAGTCCACAACCCCAACATACACTATCATGCACAAATTTGTATGGCATCCCTTCCACCATTCGTTGTAAATCGGGTAGTGCTCTCAAGTGGAGGTGACCAAGCTTCATGTGACAAATCTCCCATGGGATGATAGTGTGATGTACCATGACTGAAATATACTTTCTTGGGACCTTGTAGCACCCTTCTAGATTCCTATTTATAGAACTCCAATAATAGCAATAGTATTAATGTTTTGGTTCTTCGTCCATAAGTATGCTTGATTCTCCATGAAGATCAATCGGAAGCCCTTATCTTTAAGAACCAAAACTGAAATTAGGTTATTCTTTAGGCTTGGGACATAAAGAATGTCCTCCACATGTAACAAATCTCACAAACTAGGCTAGAATGATGTAGATCCAACCCTTTGGATCGAATAGGTTGAGTTGTCTCCCAACTCTAGCATGCATGCAAACTTCTTCTCCTTTAGTTTGGATATTGTGCCCTTGTACCTTGACATGTGCTTAAATGTACCATTGTCAATCAGTCCTGTATCCTCACTAGTGATGAGAGAACCAAATAGTGTTGAGACAAGGTAATACTCCCTCCTTGTCTCCTTCTCCTCAGGCACATTTTTTTCAAAGGCTTCTTCTATGGCGGTAGAAGCATGAAACCTTCCTTCTTTATTTTTCTTTGCATTGCACTCTCTTGCAAAGTGTCCATTCTTTCCACTATAAAAGCATTTATCCTTTAATTTTTTGAATTCCTTAGTGAACTCTTTCTTCTTTGCATTAAAGAACTTCTTTGGAGCGAATGGCTTCCTCCCTTTCTTCATTCTTGTCATGAGGGAAAGATTCTCCTCTTTAGTGCACACAACATTTCTTTGGATCCGCCCCTCTTCTTGAATTCAATCATGCCATAGCCTTTCAAAGTTGGGATTCTTTAATTCTCATATGTTTAAAACAACCAAGAATGTCTCCCATGAGGATGGGATACCATCAATGGCAGTTTGAAGAAGGTGATCTTCATCTGTCACCTCATCGACGCTTGCAAGTTGATATTTCACTTATGAAATATTTGTGAAGAAGGATGATATGGTCTCATCCCTCTCCATCTTCAAGTTGTGTAACTTGTTCTTCAAATCCCTTTTTTGGGTAGGTTTCTTCTTATCATAAGGGTTCATTAGTGTTTCAAAACACTCCTTTGTGGTCTTCAATGGAGTGATCACTGACATGAGATTGTCCTTTGCCAAGTCATATATGATCCTCTTGGAATTTGCTTGATTCTTCTTGAAATTTACTCACCCTGCATTAGTGGTAGGATCCTCTACCAAAGAATTCATGAATGTATCAAGAACATGCTCCTCAAGGATGTTCAACACTCTTGCCTTCCATATGTTGAAGTTGGAAGTACCTTCAAGATGATCTTCCGGTCGGACAGAGATCAATGTCATGGCTCTAAGCTTTTTCTCAACTTTTCAATATCATGTAGGCTTTAGTTTACTGCACAAAACTAAGCTCCTTCATGCCTTATGTTCTAATACCATGTGAATGTTTGAGCAAAATTAGAGATGTTTGAACTTTAAAAATTTTGATTAATCAATCACTGCATATATGAATATCATAAGAAAAATCGGCCACATAAATCATTCAACCATAGAATACAATATATACCTTTTGAAAACCCTCCAACTATAGAGGATGAAAAACCCAACAATTCTTTAAGTATGATACATAGATTTGCATAGAATGGTTTACAACAAATAAGTATATTGCCCGATAATAGATATCACCTAAGCAGTAGAGAAGAGAGATCCACTAAATCACTATAATGACCTTTCCATGTGCATAGCACATTAATAACAAGTCAATAATCATTGGAATGTAGGAGGAGAAAAAGGAATGCTTCACAATGCACTAGGAGCATCTAACATAGCGAATAGGTTTAGGAGGAGAATCAAACACTCTGCATGCAAACATTATAATTAAAGCCCTACCAGCAGCGGTAGTGCCAAGTTGGCACCTAGGAATTAGAGGAAATTTCAACTCAAAATGGGTCTCCTAAGAAAAATAATAAAATAATAGTTAAAATAATAAAATAATATTTATTAATTTTGGAGGAAGAAAAGATAAAAACTACTTTTTTTGTTCGTATTTTCGACATATCTCCCTGTGTTTTTACTCAAATTTCGATCATGAGAGCTCATTGGATGCAGAATTAAATTCTACATCCAACGAGTACCCAACCATCATACTTTTGACAGACCACGCTACCCGAAAAACAAGAAATACCTGAAAAAACGTGATGATCATCATGTTTTTCAAATATTTCTTGTTTTTCGGGTAGCGTGGTCTGTCAAAAGTATGTCGAGTGGGTACATGTTGGATGCGGAATTTAATTTTGCATCCAATGAGCTATCCCGATCTAAATTTGAGTAAACAAACAAGGAGATATGTCGAAAATACGAACAAAAAAAGAAGTTTTATTTATGATACCTATCCCCAAATTTATATTAAAATAATGTTTAAGACCTATACGGTATTTCAAATTTAAAGTAATTTCATTGGCTAACATATGATGACATGGAATTTGAATGAGAGTTTAAAGGCCCATTTTGAGTTGAAATTTCCTCTAATGATTCTCCACCATGCACAAGATATGTACCCTTCCTTCCATAACTAAGAGTTAACTAACTTAACAGAATGTAAACTGACTGCACCGAAATCAATCTTTAACTAAGTTCATGACCTCAAAGTTAGGAGGATAACTTATTGTCTTTAGTGCTTCACACTCAGTTTGATCCATGTAAATCAATTCACATGAATCAAAGAGAGATTCCTTATTTAACTTAAACTTGATTTATTACAATCTGAGGCTTAACTGGATCCTTATCAATTCGAGTTCATTGAAGGAATACACGGGCAATTCAAATCATTTCTCTTTCTCTTTGCTTATCTCTTTATCATTTATTATTTATTGCATGGTCCACATGTGTATTAGTTATTTATCCATATTATCATATCATACTCAGAAGAATTATCATAAATTGATGATCATATCATATTACCATGGGTCAATAGTCCTATGCTGAATTAATTCGCTCTAGGGGTAGCTAATACATAAAGGAGTCTTATAGCACTCAGTGACCATGACTAGTAATATGTCACATAGTATAGCCACTTCACCAAGTAAAGCACACCACCTCAAAATATGAGGATATAGGTAGAACTTGATATTACTCACAAGTTTATAGACTTGATATTACTCATAAGTTTATATACTTGATATTACTCACAAGTCTGTAGTTAGTATATTGCTCACAAGAATTTACAATTCAACATCACCACCTCAATCATATGAGGATATATAGGACTTGATATTACTCACAATTATGAATTGATATTACTCACAAGTATGACTTGATATAACTCACAAGTATAGAGAATGGCTCATGATGATGTGCAATCAACACTCCTTCTCAGCGAGGGGGACATTATTTTCCATACCAATATTATCTCGGAAGTATATGAACTTTGTCACTAAAAACGACTTTGTTAACATATTTGCAATTTGTTCATCGGTATCTATGTACTGAAGTTTCACTACACCTTTCTAGATCATGTATCGAATGAAGTGATACTTAATTTCTATGTGTTTCGACTTATCATGAAACACAAGATTTTCGAAAATATTTATACAACTTTGGTTGTGACACCTCTCGAAACCTTGACTCTAGATATCCTTGCTCCTCTTCTCCAACACACCAAATCTATTAGGGATAGGATACTACACACATAAAGAAATAGGGGATGGAGGCATAATTTCTCCAGCATAACCTTACTTATCCAAAAGGATCCATTCCATGGCTCATATTCCTTGATTTTATAGTTAAAGGAGATAGTTTTCAATGGGATAAATCAATCGTAACCGAGTAGGAAGTTTCCAAAACCACCCAAACTTCCCCAAATTTTGAGATTTTTTTATATTTTTGGGATTTTTTTAAGCAACACACTTATGGGACAAGGGAAACATGTGTGTCACGTGTTGGTGGGACAAAGTCAACATGCTTGTTCGAGACAAAAATGCTAGTGAGACAAGGGAAAGGGGATTTTTGGGGGGGGCGACCATTTTTTAGGGATTTTTAAGAGGTGTTTAGGGATCCAAATGTTGTCATAAGTTTCCTAAGTGTTGAACAATCATTGAATAAGTTAAGTTTTGGAATATATTAAACCCACTCATAACTTAGGATAAAATACTTAATCATTATTTGATTAATTATTCACCCACTAGCTTAATTAGTTGGCAGCCACTTGCACCTTAAAGTCAATACATGTCATCTATATCCTAGGAATGATTTATTTCTAATTTTGGGTTGACCTTGACCACCTTTTGACCATCCAAAATTAGTATATATCACTTTACAACAAATTCTTCTTTATTCTGCTTTTCTTTCTTTTCTATGGATTAGGTAAAGCTAGTCAAACTAGGAAACTGGGTGCTTTTGTTGCCAAACCATCCTTCATGAATTTTCCTAAATTTTCTAGGATTAGCACATTTTTGGCATCTCCTTGACAACTCTCTCATTATTTTTCCAATTTGTGAGGTCCTTGATATATTTGGGAAGTTCTTTAGCCACCTATGGGGGTTTGCTATATTTTGGTAAGTCAACATTTTTGAGCTTTATGAGTTGTCTCCATACAACTCGATTTTCCTATGAGGGATGTACTATTTATGTACACTATTATTCATAATTATTCAATGGAAGGATACACACCAATATTCATCTCTTCATTCATGTGATTCAGTCTCTTTTCTTCTCTCTATTTTTCCTGTGTATGCTTGTGAGAATTCTTAGTAGCAAGATCTATTTCTTGTGCTTCTTCTTAGCATCATTGCTCATAGCATTAATCCATTATCTCTACATGGTGTCAAATCTACAAGGAGAACAACCTTGCAAGCTTCTACATGGTATCAAAGCAGCAAGGTTGAGCAAGTTCTACAGAGTTGAGGAGCATATCCAGACTCCTATCCCTCTTTGAAGAAGAGCTTGTCTAGCTTACAATATTTTCTCCTAGTTTTTTTTGCAGGTTGCAGAGAGTGTCTCCTAGAGAATATCAAAAACTTCTATCTGGATTCAAAAGTTCCTCTACTATCTCCTTTCAACTATGCTGATTGGAATCCAAAGATGAGCGCATACTTGAAGAGGCAATCTCTCTTTGATGTCTCCATTGGTGCATTAAGCGAACCTAATTATTATGAAGAGAATATTGATTGGCTAAATAATTGTGATAGAGATTTTGGAATTATGTGTTTGGGAATGTCTCCAAATATACATCATCTCATAGATTATGTTGAGTATCCATTTGAGCTTTGGAATAACTTGGACAAAACTCTTGGTTAGCAGGAAATAGAAGATGAAGCATGGAGCGAACCTAGCATATTCTCTTGTCTCTCTCTCAAGAGTTATTGGCCTCTACATTCTCTAATGAATTTGATCATGATGAAGAAGTTTCTCATACAGTTCATGTTGCTGCTACTCTCCTTGATTCGAATGCTTCATCCTTCAATGAAGAAGCAAATATTGAAGAGCCGTCTGTTTTTGTCTCTTGAAGGTGATTTTTCTTCTTGTGATACTATTTACCAAAAAGAAGTAACATATGGAGCTTATATTGATATTTATGATGACCCTATCAGCCATTCATTGTTCTCTACATCTCCTATCTTATATTCTGAGATCTATGTGTCAAATCCTTCACACTTTGTGCATACCTCTCTCATTGATGGTGCGCAACCCAGTGATTTCCAGGATGTTTTCTTAGCCACATCAAGCCTTATGTGTGTCATACCACTTACCTTACTTGATATCATGTGCTTCAGCATCTTCTCCTTTTTTCTTGGCATCAATACTCAAATCCTTCATGAAGATTGTGAACATCTCATTCTTTCCTCCTTTCATACAGAGGATTCATTACCAGTGTATTCCCATGAGTCTACTAATATGTTAATATGTGATCCTTTGGATTTTGATTTAGAATAATATTTGCAAGTTGACACAAATATCATACCACCATCCATACCATCTACCATACCTCTGAATAATCCTAATAATATACAAATCCCAAGTTGACTATTTGATTCCTCATTGGTCTCTTACGCAGTGATATTTATCTTACATGGTTTGAAGTCTTTCCTATCTTTCAGTGGCTGGTTATCCATGAACTTAGTCATATTTGGAATGATATTAAACATGTTTGGATATGTTCTAATCACTTATGGTTCAGATCTTATGCCCATCCATCATTCAGATTTTCACACCTATCAGTTTTCCCCAGTTGCTCATAATTTTCCTAGTCTAGCCCTATATCTTCATGGAGCCACTCAAGCCTTTGTATTTCCTGTTCCATATGCTAATATTTCTAATATATCAGAGTTTTATCAGCCTCGTATCAGATCTATACATGTGCTACATCAGATTGGAAGATTGACATGTGATTCACATCACAATTTTGCAACTATTCAGGGAATTGGGTGTGAAATAAATTGTCTTAATTTTTGTACTCTTTGGGAAGGAGTATGCACATATCTCTTTTCCATTTCAGATTATGGTTGAATATTAGGGTTTGACAGCAGTAAGAAGAATTCAGATAATGCTCCTACTTCATCAGTTGATGAGATACAAGGAGTCTCTCCTCTTCCTTCTTGTAGGTTCTACACTCTAGTGCATGATCATGGAGTTCATGATTTCTTCAGCAAGTCCTTCATCCAAAAGTTGTTCACTCAGCTCATTCTAGTGAAGATAAGGATATGTTAAAGACATATTATTTCAAAATTTTGTGCCTTCTCCTCTCTTGAGGGAGGATTTTCCCCATGTGTTTTTGCCTCTTTCCTCACTTTTCTGTACATAATAATTGTTAAAGGGTGACCATAGCCTTGTTGCTAGGCCCTATATGCATCCATATGCATCTATATTTTTTTTCATACCATCATAAATTCACACTTATAGGGGGGTGTTGGAATATATTAAACCCACTCATAACTTAGGATAAAATAATTAATCATTATTTGATTAATTATTCACCCACTAGCTTAATTAGTCGGCATCCACTTGCACCTTAAAGTCAATACATGCCATCTATATCCTAGGAATGATTTATTTCTAGTTCTGGGTTGATATTGACCACCTTTTGACCATCCAGAATTAGTATACAGCACTTTACAGCAAATTCTGCTTTATTCTGCTTTTCCTACTTTTCTATGGATTAGGTAAAGCTAGTCAAACTAGGAAACTGGGTGCTTTTGTTGCCAACCCATCCTTCATGACTTTTCCTCAATTTTCTAGGATTAGCATGTTTTTTCCATCTCCTTGAAAACTCACTCATGTTTTTTCTAATTTGTGAGGTCCTTGATAGATTTGGGAAGTGCTTTAGCCACCTATAGGGGTTTGCTATATTTTGGTAAGTCAGCCTTTTTGAGCTTTATGATTTGTCCCCATACAACTCGGTTTTCCTATAAGGGATGTAATAATTATGTACACTATTATTCATCATTATTCAATGGAAGGATACACACCAATATTCATCTCTTCATTCATGTGATTCGGTCTCTTTTCTTCTCTCTATTTTTCCTGTGTATGTTTGTGAGAATTCTTAGTAGCAAGATCTGTTTCCTATGCTTCTTCTTAGAATCATTGCTCATAGCATTGATCTATTATTTATACATTAAGAACACACTATTAAGCACCAAAATGAGGCTCTTCCATCCATAATGTCTTTTTGTGTGAGCAACGGCAACTTCATGAAGTGTCATCATGAAAGTGTCTTCATGAGAGCAACATCATGGAGGTGTCATCATCGGCAGAGAAGTGTTGATTTGGGATATAAAAAATAACCATCCAACTATAATTCCTCATCTACATCCCCCACTCCTAGAACTCCTCTTTTCTTGAAATCCCACTTCCATACTTGATCTCAAATATCGAACAAGTGAGGATATCCAATCACTGGCAATAGTTGCAAGTTTCTTAAGGACTCTAAGCACCCCCCCCCCCAATATCCTACTTTTTCACTAGTGTTGCTTCGTGATTTGAAGAAATCAATGGGAGGTCCATGAACTGGCAAATCACTACATACCGACCACCTATGCTCTGTGTCCTAAGAAAACTAGTGATGCACTTTAATAACATGATCTCCCTCCTTTTCCCTGAAATGTTCCAAGGATGCATCAACCCCTCAGAAGACCACTCTATCATGCAACCAAATATAAATGTCCCATGAACAAACTCCAAAATAAAGAGACTAGTCATCTGCTCAAGATATAACTCCCTCCCCCATATTTCTCTATGATGAACCCAGGTGAAACAACTAAGTTCAAGAATGATCCCAGGGCCCCAAAGTAACCTAAGAAATGAAGGGTTTCTACTGCATCCACCTCATGATTGCATAATCTCCACACAAAGATCCTTCTGCAGTCTCCCAAGCTACCCAGTAGTAAAACACTGTATCCCTCCATCATAAGGTCTTTCACCTAGAAAACAAATCCACTACTCCACATAGATAGGCTCTTGAAAGACATGGTTGGCTCTACCTCTTATGCCAACTGCTAAACTATCAAACCAAGTAATACCAAGATACCATTGTTTGTGACACACTGCTCCGATCATCACAATCATCTGAAACAATCCATCACTCTTAAATATTCCAGGATCCCACCAACAAATTGGGAGTTCATCACTCTCAATGCTAGATGGAGCATGTATGAATCTCCTCTTGTGCAATATACATGATTGTCCCATGAATCACATCATTGTCTCATATCCTATCCATATGAGTCAGGTGGAACTTCCATATCCTACTATGAATAATGAAGGCATCAAATAAGAACAATAGATACCTTTATTGTCGCTAATATGACTAAACACTAACTGGTATGATTTGAACCCAATGTGTATCCATCTCTAATGATACATCTGTCCACCAAGACCATCGATGTGTATCCTTCTCCATTGGATGGTCCATATGGAATGTACACATCTACCTCCTCCATGGCTAAGTCTCTCTCCCAGAAATGTGTCTCATGATCCTCTTGATGAAAAACAAGTGCATGGCCAACATCTTCCATGCCAATCCTCTCCTCAAGAACCTATAAATCTAAAGGATCCCCATGCTTAATCGTCACATAAGGATCCTCCATCAAATCATGAATGCAATCAGCCATGTACAACTAACTACTTGAGTAGGAGGAAAGATGTGATCCACTCAAATCATCACAAAGAAGCTCAACCTCCATGGCCATGTATTCATCAAACTTGAGAGCAAGTTCATTGTCCATAAATAGTTGCAAGTAATCTGATTTCATCCTTTCCAAATCCTCTTCAATGATGCATAGTTGGGCACTAGTGACCCCTTCAACAAAAGCTTTATGTCTCTCCCCTGACTATGTCCTCCACACAATGCCTTCAATAAATTTATGTGCACCATCCTCCCTTGTCAATACTTGCAACATATTCTCCTCTGTGAATAAGAATTGACTTTCTAAGTCATGGAATGCCATCCTATCAGTACTATGTATACTATCACATAAGGGACCATACAATTCATTGTTGATTTTTCTGAGTAGCATCGAGAGCCCTTCTCTTAGGAGAATGGGACCACCTGGTCCGAGACCACAATGAAGACTCAACCCAGCGTTGAGTGACCATTTTGTTGAATGGTAGATATCTGGTCTGGGACAATGATATAGACCCATCTCTACCCTGGGTAGACTCAACCTTGTGTTGAGTAGACATCTCGTCTGAAACCACGATGTAGACTAGTCTGGGACTAGTAGACTCAGCTTAGTTCTGGGTAGCCATTCTCTTGGAGAATGAATACACTGTAAGCCCTAGACTGGGCCTCTGCATGTGTGTGGCACTTTGACCCTTGATCTATGGGTTTGGTGTGCTTCTCCAAGGATTAGCTACCCTTGGTTAAGTTACCCTAGTACCACATCTAGGTGTCACACAATGTGTGAGATAAAAGCATTGATAACTCTCTTCGTTTATGATGATGTACTTTTGAATTAAAAAAGGACCACAAGTAATGACCACAGAGGCACTTGGAAAAAGGCCAAAGTCAAAATTCCAAATAAATAAAGACCTGTTGACCACAGGAAAATGACCACAAGTGGAAGTTAAAATAAATAAGGAATTCTTATAAAAGTCAAAGGAAAAATAAAAGTACCTTTTTTTGGTAAAAGTGAAAGTCAAATTAAGAAAAGAATAAAAATATTATTATTTTTATTTTTCCTAATCTTGTCCACTTACAGGTGAACAAAGGCTATAAAAGAAGATCAATACTTCCCTTTTACAACACACAAGTTTGCTCTGACAGGTGAAGCTGCAATTTTACTAAGAAGATTGTTTTCTTGCCTCAGCTAAGGCATCTTCAGCAAACCCTCAGCTAGGGGTTTTATTAGCAAATCTATATTCAGCATTTTTGGACAGCCACCTTCACTGGTTTTTTTTTTGGCAGCCGTACAACTTCGGGCAGGCTCAGACAGAGATTCCGGGCAGTCTGGAAAATTTCGGGCAGCCTGCAATTAATTTTTCGACAGCCTGTGAAAAGTTTCAGGCAGATGTGTTTTTTTTTGCAGAAAAGCATTTTTGGGTAGCCTGTAAAAAGTTTCGGGTAGCTGTTTTTATAGAAAAACATTTCCAAGAAGCCTGTAAAAAAGGTTTCGGGAAGCTGTTTTTAATTTCTGGGAAGTAAACTTTTATTTTTGGGCAGGCCCTAAATTGTTTTGCAGATCTGATATTTCTTTTGCAGATCTAAAAATTATTTTTGGGCAGACTATTGTTTTGGATAGTCCTGATCTTCTTCAATTAGATCTGATAATTTCTGGGCAGACTGATTTTTAACAGTCTTTGAGCAGATCTGGAAATTTAAGGATCTAGGGTTCAAAACCCTTGTCCTGATCTTTTGTTGAGAATGTTTTCTAGAAATTGTGGGTAAAATTATCAGTCTGATTTTTATTGATAAATTTTGCAATTACTGTGGGTAAGATCCAGAACTGGATTTGAGGAACTTTTTGAAGAATTTTCTGAGTCATCTCATTTACGAGATGAGTTATTAATTTTTTTGTGGTTTTTTTCATTTGAAGGTTTCCCCAATGAAAAATCTTGTGTCCATGTGTGCTGATGTGATGAATGTCTTTTTACTGTACTGCTGAATTGTTTAGGTTGATCTACAAATTTTTTAAGTTATATGCTAATGCTAAAATTCAACATGGTATCAGAGCTTAGCATGTGAAAACACAGTAAAGGGACACTATTTTTGTTTCTCACTAGATCTTGGAATAAGATTTGTAGATTTAACATTTGGATAAGTGACAGAGATGGCTACCGTTGATTTCAAACCAAAAGAGAAGCTCTTTGGTTCAGCAAAATTCAATTCCTGGAAGGCCAGATTGACAGCCATTCTTGATGAGAATGACTTGGATGACATTTTTCTTAATGTCACAGAAGAGCCAACTACAAATGCTAGTAGGCTTTCCTACAAGAGGAAGCAAGGTAAGGATAGAAGAGTTATTTATGATCCTATCAAAGAAGAATTGATTCCTAACATCACATCCTTGAAGACTGCTAAAGAATGCTATGATACATTGGTGAAACTCTATGAAAAGAAGGCTCCTAGTCAAAAGAGAGTCTTGAAGAAGAGGCTATGAACTTTGAAGGTGAACAAAGATGAAAGTGTTGGTTCCTTATTCACCAAGATCAAACAGGTAAGAGATCAACTCTTTGCTATTGATGTTACTGTTGATGATGATGATCGTGTACAAAGAGTGGTTGATGGTCTCCCAAGCTCTTGGAAAACCTTCATGGCATTTGTCTGTGGACGAGAAAATCAGCCAACCTTTGAAAGGCTTTGGCATGATTGCAAGGAACACTGACAAGGTAATCAAGTAGAATAACCTTGCACTTGCAACAAAGACCAAAAGGTTCAAGAAACCTTTCCCTCAACAAAAGAAAGGGAAGAAACCTAAGGGTAAGTTTTCTAACATCTCTAAGATTGAATTTTACACCTGTAACAAATTTGGACATTATGCTAGAGACTGCAGGAAGAACAAGAAGAAACCCAAGAGAAGGTTTTAGGCATCTACTGCAGAAGCAAAGGAAGAGGAAGATGAAGAACCAAAGAAGTAGAAGAAAATCAAGGCTAATAAAACTGATGAGCCTAGAAGAGAGTACTATTTGATTTCTACTATAACTGGTTCTTTCTCAGCTTGCTCCACTTCTTGGTTGGTGGACAGTAGTGACTCTAGGCACATGACAGGTAACCGTGGTACCCTTACCAGTTACAGAAAGAAGAAGCTCACCACTTAGGTATAACTTGGAGATGATTCCACTTACAAGATTGAAGGAGTTGGCTCAACCTCACTTCAACTTGATTCAGGTATGATTCTTCATGTTGATGATGTTCTTTATGTTCTTGGTTTAAAGAAGAATCTTTTATATGTTGATTAATTAGAAGACAAGGGCTACAGAGTCCTCTTCATGGACAAGAAATTCTATTTATGGGAAAAATATACAGATCTAGACTCAGCAGTACAGATTAGGGTTGGAGAGGGAGGCCTCTACAAGGATTCCAAAGATTCCACTCATGCTTTGGTACATCACACAGTTGATCCTTGTGAACTTTGGCATAGAATGTTTGGACACCTTCACTACACAGCTCTCCCAGGATTGCAAAAGATGGTTACAGGTATGCCAGAAGTTTCACCAATGAAGGAATCTGCAAAGGATGTGCTCTAGGTAAGAATACTAAGAAATCCTTTCCCAAAATCAAGAGTATATCTAAAGGCATTTTGGATTTTCTTCATTCTGACATTTGTGGGCCCATGTATTCACCCTCCTTGAGTGGGTGTTTATATTATGTCTTTTTTATTGATGACTACTCTCGGAAGTCTTGGATTTACTTCCTTAGGGCCAAGAGTGAAACCTTTGATAGGTTCAAATAATTCAAGACATTGATTGAAAATCAGACAGGCATGCACATTCATATCTTGAGATCAGATAACGGAGGTGAGTATGAATCTAATGAGTTTGATGATTTTTGTCAAGAAATAGGAATCAAGAAAGAGCTGACGCTGCCTTCCAACCCCCAGCAAAATGGGGTTGCAGAAAGGAAGAATAGAACGATCTGTGAGGCTGCTAAAGCCATGATCACTGATCTAGATCTTCCTTTGTCTTTATGGGCTGAATCTACCAGAACTGTAGTATACATTCAGAACATAATCCCATGTGTTATCTTGGGTGAAAAGACTCCTGAAGAAGTCTTTACCAAGAAGAAACCTGCAGTTGATCAGATGAGGATATTCGGTACTCCTGTGTATGTTCATGTGCTAAAAGAAAAGAGGGCTAAGCTATAGCCCTTCAGTAAGAAAGGTATCTTTGTTGGGTACAGTGATTGTTCGAAGGCTTATTGAGTATATATACCTGGACAGAGGCACATTGAGGTCAGCAGAGATGTGATCTTCCATGAGGAAGAGGTGTTTCTTAAAACACTAGAGCTTTCGTCAGAAGATACAGTTGCCCCACTTGAGTTTCCAAATTCATAAATTAAAAGAGAGGAAGAGGAATTTGATGATCAAATTCCAGATGTTCTTGAGAACATTGAAAGTCCACTAGAAGAACTACTTGAAGTTCCTCCTTCCAAAAGGAAACATGCTTGGTACCGAGAGACAGTACACGAAGCCGAGAAGCATAAAGCTCCTCCAGGGACTTTCAGAGAAAGCATAAGACCACAGAAGTACTCCAATCTTATGAGTCAGCTTATTAGTCCAGAACCTTCATCATACGAAGATGCAACAAGTAAACAGGTATGGGTTGATGCCATGATTGAAGAGTATAATTCAATCATGAAGAATGACATTTGGGAAGTTGTTCCCAAACCTACAGGAAAGTTAGTAGGGACTTCCAGATGGTTTTATAAGATCAAGCATGCTGCAAATGGCAGTGTGGAGAAGTATAAAGCCAGATTTGTATCTCATGGCTTCACTTAGAAAGAAGGCATTGACTATGACAAGACATTTGCACCTGTATCCAGGTACACTACCATCAGAACCATCATTTCACTTGCTGCAGTTTTCAGATGGAAGCTACATCAGATGGATGTAAAGACAGCCTTTCCCAATGGTCAGAATGAGGAAGAAGTTTATATTGAACAACCTAAAGGCTTTGTTACTCATGGGAAGAAGACCCATGTATGCAAACTAAAGAAAGCCTTGTATGGGCTAAAACAGGTTCCAAGAGTCTGGTATGCTAGGATGGATGGATTTCTCCATAGTTTGGAGTTTTCCAAAAGTACAATTGATTCTAACTTGTACTTTAAATTTGTTCATAATCATGTCTTGATACTTGTTCTATATGTAGATGACTTGTTTCTTACAGATGATGAACAGTTGATAGACCAGTGTAAGAGGGAGATTACCTCTGAATTCGAGATGAAAGATCTCGGATTGATGCATTACTTCCTTGGCTTAGAAGTCTGGAAAAATCCAGGTAAGATCTTCTTGATGTAAGGAAAGTATACAGTAGATATCTTGTAGAGATTTGGGATGAAGGACTGGAAGTCCATGAGCATACCAATGACTACCGACTTGACAAAGTTGCAGGATTAAGCCTCTAGTTCACAGATTTTAGACTTTACTCTATACAGACAGCTCATTGGTTCCCTGATGTATCTCATGCATACGAGACCAGACATCTGCTACACAGTGAATGCACTAAGTCAGTTCATGTCAGATCTGAAGCACACGCACTTGGTAGTTGCTAAACATGTACTCAGGTATGTGTGAGTTACTATCACATATGAGCTTAGATATACTTCCAGCAGTGGAGTATGGTTATCTGGATATTCAGATTAAGATTGGGCTGGCAGTGCAGTTGACCGAAAAAGTACCTTTGGTTATTGCTTCAGTGTGAGATAAACAATGATCTCTTGGTCCAGCAGGAAGCAAGGTTCCATAGCTCAAAGTATAGTTGAGGAAAAGTATATTGCTGCAAGCGATGCCTACAAGGAAGCAGTTTAGCTCAGAATGTTGTTATCTAATCTATTTGAGGGAAAGCTTGACTCAAAAATCATCCATTGCGATAATCAGAATTGCATAAATATTTCATAGAATCCAGTGTTTCATGACAGATCGAAACACATTGAAATGAGGTATCATTTCATCAGATACCTAGTGCAAAGAGGTGCTTTGAAGTTGCAATACATTCATATAGATGAACAGATTGCAGATATCTTGACCAAGCCTCTGATAGCATCAAAGTTCATTTACTTTGGTGGCAAGATTGGTATGGCAGAGAATGCCTCTCTCCCTAAGAGGGAGTGTTGATTTTTCTGAGCAGGATCGAGAGCCCTTCTCTTAGAAGAATGGGACCACCTGGTCTGGGACCACGATGAAGACTCAACCCAGCATTGAGTGACCATTATGTTGAATGGTAGATATCTAGTTTGGGACCATTATAGACCCATCTCTACCCTGGGTAGACTCAACCTTGTGTTGAGTAGACATATGGTCCGGGACCACGATGTAGACCAGTCTGGGACTGGTAGACTCAGCTTAGTTCTGGGTATCCATTCTCTTGGAGAATGAAGACACTGTAAGCCCTGGGTCTCTACATGTGTGTGACACTTTGACCCTTGATCTATGGGCTTGGTGTGCTTCTCCAAGGATTAGCTACCCTTGGTTAAGTTACCCTAGTACTAGATCTAGGTGTCAAACAATGTGGGAGATAGAACCATTAATAACTCTCTTGGATTATGATGATGTACTTCTAAAATAAAAAAGGACCTCAAGTAATGACCACAGGGGCACTTGGAAAAAGGCCAAAGTCAAAATTCAAAATAAATAAAGACTTGTTGACCACAGGAAAATGACCACAAGTGGAAGTTAAAATAAATAAGGACTTCTTATAAAAGTCAAAGGAAAAATAAAAGTACCTTTTTTTGGTAAAAGTGAAAGTAAAATTAGGAAAAGAATAAAAATATTATTATTTTTATTTTTCCTAATCTTGTCCACTTACAGGTGAACAAAGGCTATAAAAGAAGATCAAGTATTCTCTTTTACAACACACAAGTTTGCTCTGATAGGTGAAGCTGCAATTTTACTGAGAAGATTGTTTTCTTGCCTCAGCTAGGGCATCTTCAGTAAACCCTCAGCTAGGGTTTTTATTAGCAAATCTATCTTCATCATTTTTTGACAGCCACCTTCAGTGTTTGTTTTTTTGGCAGCCGTACAACTTCAAGTAGGCAAAAAACTCTCGGGCAGGCTCAGACAGAGATTCCAGGTAGTCTGGAAAATTCCAGGCAGCCTGCAATTAATTGTTAGGCAACCTGTGAAAAGTTTCGGGAAGCTTTTTTTTTTTTGCAGAAAACATTTTTGGGCAGCCTGTAAAAGGTTTCAATCAGTTGTTTTTGCAGAAAAACATTTTCGAGCAGCCTGTAAATAAGGTTTTGAGCAGTTGTTTTTAATTTCTGGGCAGTAAACTTTTATTTTTGGGTAGGCCATAAATTGTTTTGCAGATCTGATACTTCTTTTGCAAATCTAAAAATTATTTTTGGGCAGACTGTTGTTTTGGGCAGTCCTGATCTTCTTCAAGCAGATCTGATAATTTTTGGGCAGACTGGTTTTTTACAGTCTTTGCGCAGATCTGGAAATTCAAGGATCTAGAGTTCGGAACTCTTGTCCTGATTTTTTGCTAAGAAAGTTTTATGGAAATTGTGGGTAAAATTATCAGTCTGATTTTTACTGATAAATTTTATAGCTAATGTGGGTAAAATCCAAAACTGGATTTGAGGAACTTTTTGAATAATTTTCTAAGTCATCTCATTTACGAGATGAGCTATTAATGTTTTTGGAGTTTTTGTCCTTTGAAGGTTTTCCCAATGAAAAATCTTGTGTCCATGTGTGTTGATGTGATGAATGTGTTTTTACTGTACTGCTGAATTGTTTAAGTTGATCTGCAAAATTTTTAAGTTATATGCTAATGCTAAAATTCAACATTCATGTGGATCATGAAAACTCTCATTAATTGATTCATCATTTTCACTATCCAAAGTTTGTGTCTTGTTCACATTTACTAATGGCTGATATACAAAATCAAAATGTTTGTGGCATGAATCCACAACACACAATTCAGATTTTACTCTCAAATCAGCATTAGAATATTCTACAAGACCAACATTCTTACATGAAATGGATGTTATATTATACAATTGCAAGGAAATATAGTTGCTGCTAAAATCAAAATTCTAACCATACATTTTTGTTTCTGCTTCATCATCCCCATGTAGTCCATATGTGATGGTATGCTCCTTCCATTTGAGTTCATCCTGGAGACTCAAGGTTGCAACATGTGCTTCCTTTTGATCAAAACTTTCGTATGGCTGAAAAGAGTTTTTGAACATGGCTTCATTTTCTTTAGGACTCCCACATGATGGCTAATATTTACTATCCTCATGTACATTTGAAGTATGAACAATGAAAGTGGAATTACTACCTTCTAAACCAATCTTACGATAAGAACCTTTGGATTCTCCTTTCCTATAGAAACCAAACATCTTGTCCATAAGTTTTGATGTAGAGCGTTCTGGTAGTAAGAATTGACACTACTACAAATTATTCTCTAACTCTTGGCGTGTCTTATGAAAGTGATTCAATTACTTCTAATGGCTCTTCATTAACCTTTCACACTCAAGCTTCTCCTCCTTAATGGGCGAGGTAGGAAGGAAAATGGGTAACATTCTACCATCTACAATTCTATCCATTGCTGAAATTTTCTTCTTCTACCACTAATGAACTTCTTCTTTGGAAAGTTATGAACTCAAATTTTCTTCAAATTCCTCTTGATTTCTCACAGCTATCAATAAATATGCTCTTATGCCATAGTAATATCCCTAATTTAAAACTAGGAATATTAAATCCAATTTTCCAATGGTGATTATGTTGATTTTCAACTTAATCCCATACAGTTGCTTATGAAGGTTTATGAGATGTTCCAATTTCTTATTTGATTATTTAAATGTTGTCAAATAATGTTGTTCAACCCATAGGATATACTTTGAACCACTGTAATATGCCAAATCAGGTTTGATATAAGTTGTGGTGGTTGGTTATTAAATATGGTTCATGACTTTCTTCGAACGCTTTGTATGTAACCTCCTTATCATTAATATTGAAACATTAAAGTACTAATCATATCACCAATTCAGAAAAGGAAATTTATTGGCTCAATGTAGTAGCAAAAAATGATAGGTACTTCAAATTTGGTCAAGTATGAATAACTCCATAAGCATAATTTTGAATCTAGGAAGACTGTAGGAATATATTAAACCCACTCACAACTTAGGATAAAATAATTAATCATTATTTGATTAATTATTCACCCACTAGCTTAATTAGTTGGCATCCACTTGCACCTTAAAGTCAATACATGCCATCTATATCCTAGGAATGATTTATTTCTGATTTTAGGTTGATCCAAAATTAGTATACAGGACTTTACATCAGATTCTATTTTTCCACTTTTTCTGTTTTTTCTGTTTTTTCCTGCTTTTCTATGGATAAGATAAAAGCTAGTCAACTAGGAAACTAGGAGCTTTTATTTCCAACCCATCCTCCATTAGTTTTTCTCCATTTTCTAGGATTAGCATGTTATTTTCATCTCCTCGACAATTCACTCATACTTTTTCCAACTCGTGAGGTCCTTGATAGATTTAGCAAGTGCTTTATCCACCTATGGGGGTTTGCTATATTTTGGTAAGTCAGCCTTTTTGAGCTTTATGAATTGTTTCCATACAATTCAAATTTTCTATGAGGGATGTACTATTTATGTACACTATTATTCATAATTATTCAATGGAAGGATACACACCAATATTCATCTCTTCATTCATGTGATTCAGTCTCTTTTCTTCTCTCTATTTTTCCGGTGTATGCTTTGTGAGAATTCTTAGTAACAAGATCTATTTCCTGTGCTTCTTCTTAGCATCATTGCACATAGCATTGATCTATTATTTCTACATGGTATCAGAGCTACAAGGTTTATCAAGTTCTATAGAGTTGAGGAGCGCTTCCAGTCTCCTATCCCTCTTTGAAGAAGAGCTTGTCTAGCTTACAAGATTTTCTCCTAGTTTGTTTTGCAGGTTGCAGAGAGTATCTTTT
>LPNX010144581.1:0-55972 GCA_001517045.1 Pseudotsuga menziesii | reverse complement strand
ATCTCCTATCTTAGATTCTGAGATCTATGTGCCAGATTCTTTACACCTCTTGCATACCTCTCTCATTGATGGTGCGCAACCCAGTGACTTCCAGGATGTTTTCTTAGCCACATCAAGTTTTATTTGTGTCATACCACTTACCTTACTTGATCTCATGTGCTTCAACATATCCTCCTTTGTTCTTGGCATCAATACTCAGAGCCTTCTTGAATATTGTGAACATCTCATTATTTCCTCCTTTCATACAGAGGATTCATTACCAGTGTATTCCCATGAGTCTATCGATATGCTTATATGTGATCCTTTGGATTCTGATTTAGAAGCATATTTGCAGGTTGATACACATATAATACCACCATCCATACCATATACCATACCTATGAATAATCCAAAGACTATACAAATCCCAAGCTCACTAGTTGATTCCTCATTGGTCTCTTATGCAGTGATATTTATCTTACATGATTTGAAGTCTTTCCTAACTTTTAGTGGCTAGTTATCCATGACCTTAGTCATATATGGATTGATATTAAACATGTTTGGATCTGTTCTAAACACTTATGGTTCATATTTTATGCCCATCCATCATTCAGATTTTTACACCTATCAGTTTTCCCCAGTTGCTCATAAATTTCCTAGTCTAGCCCTATATTCTCATGGAGCCATTGAACCCTTTGTCCTTGATGTTCCATATGTTAATATTTCTGATATATCAGAGTTTTATCAGCCTCATATCATATCTATACATGTGCTACATCAGATTGGAAGATTGACATGTGATACACATCACAATTTTGCAGCTATTCAAGGAATTGGGTGTGAAATAAATTGCCTTATTTTTTGTACTCTTTGGAAAGGAGTATGCACAGATCTCTTTTCCATTTCAGATTATGTTTGCAGATCAGAGTTTGACAGCAGAAAGAAGCATTCAGATAATGCTCCTACTTCATCAGTTGATGAGATACAAGGAGTCTCTCATCTTCCTTCTTGCAGGTTCTACACTCCAGCGCATGATCATGGAGTTCATGATTTCTTCAGCAAGTCCTTCAACCAGAAGCAGTTCAGTCAGCTCATTAAAGTGACGATGAAGATATGTTGAAGACACATTTCAAATTTTGTGCCTTGTCCTATCTTGAGGGAGGATTTTCCCCATGTGGTTTTGCCTCTTTCCTCATTTTTCTGGACATAATAATTGTTAAAGGGTGACCATAGCCTTGTTGCTGGGCCCTATATGCATCCATATGCATCCATATTTTTTTTCATACCATCATAAAGTCAGACATATAGGGGGGTGTAGGAATATATTAAACCCACTCACAACTTAGGATAAAATAATTAATCATTATTTGATTAATTATTCACCCACTAGCTTAATTAGTTGGCATCCACTTGCACCTTAAAGTCAATACATGCCATCTATATCCTAGGAATGATTTATTTCTGATTCTGGGTTGATCCAGAATTAGGACTTTACAGCAGATTCTTCTTTTTCTGCTTTTTCTGCTTTTTCCTGCTTTTCTATGGATAAGATAAAAGCTAGTCAACTAGGAAACTGGGAGCTTTTGTTTCCAACCCATCCTCCATTAGTTTTTCTCCATTTTCTAGAATTAGCATGTTATTTCCATCTCCTTGACAACTCACTTATGCTTTTGCCAACTCGTGAGGTCCTTGATAGATTTAGCAAGTGCTTTATCCACCTATGGGGGTTTGCTATATTTTGGTAAGTCATCCTTTTTGAGCTTTATGAGTTGTTTCCATATAATTCGACTTTTCTATGAGGGATGTACTATTTATATACACTATTATTCATAATTATTCAATGGAAGGATACACACCAATATTCATCTCTTCATTCATGTGATTCAGTCTCTTTTCTTCTCTCTATTTTTCCTGTGTATGCTTTGTGAGAATTCTTAGTAGCAATATCTATTTCCTGTGCTTCTTCTTAGCATCATTGCACATAGCATTGATCTATTATTTCTACAAAGACTAGCTTGAATTTCATTGCAATGGGGGTCTTAATTTCTAACTTGGTCCAAACACTTCCTAATCATCCCAATACTCCCTAACCACTCCAACTCAACCCTAACACTCCCGAATCAACCCAAATAACTTTATAACAGACTTTGGGGAGCTTATATGAAAGTTTTATACACATTACAAAAAGATTGTACAACCATATCAACATATCTATGCATAGTTCAATCAACAACACCAATATTGGAGCATAATATGATAAAATTGTTATGAATCTTTATTATAAATGGATGGAGAAAGTAGTAATACTGATATGAACGACATTATAATTCTTAATGTCTCTTATAGTAGCTCGAAGTTTCATAAATACATAGATGGAAATTTAGAGGTGTGCCCTTTTCACCAGAAGATATGTTGAATAAAGTAGATCTGGTAAAATGACGATATCTCACGCATACAAAAACCTTTCTTAGTGAAACAAAAGTATTCCTTATCACTTCAGACGCAACGAAATATGTCCCATAATGCATAAATGCGTTGAGCTGTCAGAACCAAAAGTTCATTCATGGCCCATCTACACCAGTCCAAGCTCTAAATCAATAGAAGACAACTCCAAATGATAGTCCCCCCACCAAATTTGTGCCCACATCATAAATACATGATGTCCATCCCAATAAAGATTTACTGCAATAGAAATGGATCCACTAGTGCACCCTCCTCAACCAAGAACCAACACAACACTTGAACACGATGGAAAACTAATGCAATATAAATATTGGAATACTAATAAATTCTTCGCATTTGCAACCAAATCATGCATAAATCTGATCAATGAAGCTCAATAGATAAATATGAATGATCCCTCTCAACATCTGCAATGAAACCCTGTTGCAGCTGCAACATTTTCCCAAAATTCTAAAAATTTTGGGACCCTCCTTTTTATCTTGTTTTGCTCATCTTGTTTGGGTTTGCTTGATTTTGCTGTTGATTGTTCAAGGAATATCTTTATGCAAATGCTGTTAATACTATCTATGGCTTACTTTGAGTTCTTACCCCGTCGTCGGAAGTTGTCGAGACTGTGGATCGGAAATGCAGTTAACTGCGCACCCGCCGTTGCAAAGATGTAGTTGAGAGATGGTCTGATCCAAGATATACTTCCTCCGATGCGCTTTACTTTTAATTTTTTTCATTATCGGCGGCCTTATTGGAATACCGTCGGAAATTGTTGACTCTACATTTTTCGCCATTGCGGATGATGTATTGTGAGCCCCTCGATGGTTGTATTGATTTTTTCTGATCCCCGCTCATTTTTTATTCGCAAGACCGCAGTCTTGTAGCTGCCGTCGTTGTGGCTTTAGAAGGCACTATTCTTCCGATTTAGTTTGACTATGTTTGCCGCTTGGGCGTTCTTTTCCGCTTAAGTCATGTTTGTTTTACCTTTGATTTTGACTGGTCTGGGAAACTCGGTGTCTTTACGGTTTCCATTGTTGCGGCGCTGCAACCAACTATTGGTCTGATGTCTTAGTCCGATGAGTTCCGATGCAAAGCATTTATTTGTTGCTCTTGCCGATGTTCCATTTGACACTGCGGATCTCGTAGTTGTTTCATCATCCGCCATTGCGGAGATGCTGCTGACATGATCGCCGATCCCGTAGTCGATTTACGACCCAATGGTCTTATTTTTTCCTGTCGATTGTTTGTTTACCGGAATGTATATATTGGGGGGGATTGGGATTTATTATTTTCTATTGTTTTTTATGCGAATTTCCCGCGCTGTCATTGTCGTTTCGAGTAGGACACTGTACTCACTGTCGGTACCTCGCTCCTAGGTGGCTCCGCCGTGGACGTTTGCGGATTCTTCTCGGCCAGTTGAACAGCGTCTTTCCAGGTAAGCCTTTTTCCTCGTTTCTACCTTTTCTTTTCGAATTGTTGAACTGGGGTTTGTATCCCTTGGTTAGTTCCCACCTTTGTGGTTAATGAATACCTAGTCTTACGTTTTCAACGCTCATATAGTACATGTAGACGGTATGGTTGTCCGATGGGGGTTTTTTGTTTGCTTAATGATTAAATTCGCTGCCGTTATGAGTTTACGACCTGCACCCAACTGCTTGGGAAACCGGTGCAGACGGGCGTTACACTGTCTGCACCAGTTTCCCCCAGTCTGTGTATGGCCGTCCGGGGAGGGTAGTTCCCTGTTAGTTTGCAGAGGAAGGCGTTTTCTTATTTATTTCGAAGCACCGAGGTTTTGGTTTCCCAATTTTTGGGTCGCTCGCGTTTCTTGTGAACTAAGGTCGCGGTTTTGAGGTTACACCCCATTTGGGATGACATTGGGAATAGGACGATTTATTTCATGGTGCCAAGGGTGTAGTTGAAACTGTCTTCCTTGACCGGGAGGGGGGGATGTTCTTTAGTTTAGCGAGGCCATGACGTTATGAGTCGATTATGCAAATTTTAGTCATGGGCCGGTTTTAGCTCTTTTTGCAGATTGGTTTTGTGCAGGAACACTTGGTAGTTAAATGTTGTTTTTTTATTTTTCATAGCTTCAACCATGACTAGCCTAAACGAGGTAAATGCTCATGTAGTTTGTCTTCATTCTTTGAATATTATTTAGAAATGGCTCAACAAGACCTAAAGGATTTTGTGTATGACAGGGAAATCCTTCCGAATACGATATGTCTAAAAGGTAGAAGAAGAAAGCCCCTATAGTGGAGGAGGAACCCGATGTTGAAATTGTCACCAAGGTTGAATACACTCACGAAGACACCAGATGCATAGTGGGTGTGGAACCTGAATATAAATGGGGGGGAATCTACAGATTGATAACACATCGGGAGGTACCTGACACAGGTTTTGAGGAAGAAACTATATATCCAAATATAGAGAGATCTGCTTTGATGAGGGTTTCTACCAGACTTGAGCTTTTCCCGTGCTCAGAGGTGATTGGATGGATTCTGCCCAGGGAAAATGTAACTACCATGATTTTGGCCAACGTTGACAAACAGGGTTATGCTGCTTATAGCCCTGGTTACGTATCATTAGCCTACCACTTACCGGAGGCCTAGGTATACTTGACTGAAGACTAGCTAAAGAAAATTAATCTGGACCTAGTTGAGACACTAAAAAGAATGCTGGTGCCTTGCAAGAGTTTCAGAACTAGGTTATCAGGGGAATATGACACTGCCACCTTAAGGACCCCTTACAGGTTCATTTCCTTGATGCTAAACAGGATTTTTGAGAGAGCCCACGGTAAAAGTTTTAAGTTGGTTTGGGTTCCTATCATCTTCTATGTTGCAACCCAAGGGACCATGTTCAACTGGGCGAACATTGTATCAAACAGCCTCTCGGCCTGCATTGCTTCAGCATTGGGAGGGGTGTCCCAGAAAAAGTCAGAATTCTGCATGAGCTCTATACTGATTGATTGCATATTATGCAATCAACCCTTCCCAAACCTGAGATGTATTTGGGACCGGGAGAGAACACCAGTCTACTCAGCCTACAAGCCACTGTGGGCACATAAGTACCACAGTCACTATAGAGAAGTGTGTGAACACTTCATTATGCCATTATATACATTAATTTTCTTAAAAGAATGCAATTGCATGTCGGAAGAAGCATTGTAGGTTATTGAAGAATATGTGGATTACTAATTAACAAAGAATGGACTGTATATCAGAATGTATGGATGCTCCAGAGAACCTTCACTACTTCCAAAGTACGCCACTGATTATGTGGTACACAAGGAATATGGATGCTCTAGAGCACCTTCACTACTTCCAAAGTATGCCACTGATTATGTGGTACACAAGGAGGCGGTCAGGCAGGTCTTCTTGGATGGCATAGGGATTTTTTTATTTGAACATAAGAAGGAAACTTATCCACCCTTACCATTTAGGCTGGGAATCTATAAGTTCACAAGAGTTAAGAAAGCCGATGAATTTGTAGAAGAATTAGGGAAATTCCATTTTGGGGAAATAAATTTCCATAGGAATGATTCCTGGAATAAAGTGGTAGAGCACTGCAGGGAAGCAAATGTACATTTTAAGTATACAAGCCACTAGGACAAAGACGAATCCATTTTCTGAAATGCAGAAAACCTAACTGCATTAAAAAGAAGATTTAAAAAGAAAATCACTACTAAACGCGGGAAAGGGCAAGATGAGCAGAAAAAAGCAGAGGAAGAGGAGGCTAGGAAAAGAGATGAAGATGCCAGGAGACTAGCACAGGAAGCCGAACGCTGGCTTAAAGATGAGGAGGAAGAAAAGAGAAAAGTTGAACAAGAAGTAGCTAGAAATGCAGAAGAAGCTGCCAAGATTGAAGAAGAAGAAAGGAAAAGGAAAATGGATGAGGAACTTAGGAAGTAGGAAGCAGAAAGATTAAAACTGACAGAGCCCATAACAGAGCAACAAGCTTCTGATCCTGTAGACATTCAGGTTCAGGATGTGGGTAATCCTGATTTTCAAGATCCTAAGGCAGCTGCTAGCAGCACATTGGGACAGGTTGTTGTTCCTACCCTAAGACTGATCCCCTTTGAACAGAAGAAAGGGGAAGAGGTGCCGGACTTCAACACTATTTTTTACGACAGGGAAACAAAAATAATTGTGAAGAGGACTAAGAGGAAGGTCGAGATTGGGGGGGAGTCGAGGAAAATGATAAATGATACAACTGTAGTGTATGGGATAGATAGGGACCCAAGCTTCATTATCAGAGCTGGAGCAGCATTGATCCATGCTTCTGAGGACAATGTGGATCAGATAATGACTGATCTTGAATAGTCAAAGAAATCTATTGCCCAACTAAAAGATACCCTAAGAAGGGAGAGAGAGGAAAGTAGTAAATTGAAAAGGAAGTTTGAAGACATGCAACATGTAATAAAGTCTTTAAAAGCAGAGCTCCAGTTCCTCCAAGTAGAGAAAAGATCTCTAGAGGTTTCCCAGGAAAGTCTAGAAAAACTACTGCAGGAATGTTAGGGGCTAAGGACTGAAAAGGATGAGTCGAAAACGATATGTGAAAGCCTTCATACAGAAAAGGATCAACTGCTAGGTAAGATAGGGGAGCTGGAGTTACAGAAAGCTGCCTTGGAGGAGTCATAGAGGAAATCTCAGGTGCAGACAACAGAGCTTAAGGAACAAGTTACTTCATTAGTAGCAACTCTAGAAGAAGCCAGGGAACATCAAGCTAACCTTCAGCCTTTCAAGGAGCATGTTCTAGCACAAAGGAGCAAGATGCACCAGCTGCAAGTATCAATAAAAGAAGAGAGGTGCAGGGTTGTACAGATAGACAATAGACTAGAAGAAATTTTAGAAACTTCTTCATATTTCGTGGACAGATCACAAGACATTCTAGAAGTCCTGACGGGAATAATATCCAGATTAGAAGCAAATGAGGAAATCCCTGCAGATCTTCCAGCAAAAGATCAACAAGGCCTAAGACAAGACTATGATTTATTGGAGTTTGCCATAAACATAGCCGAAGAATTTAAGAAGGCTGTAAAGAAGACAAAGGGAGCTTGTACAGAGTTTTGCATGAGACTTTTGATTACTTACAATCGTTGCCAGGTTGCTGCTGAGCAGAGAATGGACACCTTTCCAAACCACAACCTATTTTTGGAGATGTTGCAAAGTAGATATCAGGAAGATGAACAAAGGATTCAGCACATCAAAGCCCTAGACGAGCAGACCCTGAGAAATGAGGTGCCCCATTCAGCGGTCAATGTACAGTTGCTAGAGGATCAACTATGCCTGAGCTCAGCTAGGATCGAAGTAATAAGAAATTAGGCCGCTAAATTTGAAATCAATATTCATTTTTTAGAACCTTCTGAGTTCGAAAACATTGCCTTAAAAGCTTCAGCATGGAATAAGTTCTTGAACAGTCAAGCGGGGCCCTCCTCATAAGTGCTTTATTTGTTTGTTTTTATTGTAATATATTGTAAATTCTATAAGCACTTAATGTGAGAAAATTGTGGGAGGTGAAGCGTTGGGGAAGCCCAAGAGTCATTTGTGAGCAACCGAACAATTTTGCTTTTGTATAAGTATAGAAGAATTAGATAGAAGTAGGGGCTTTTTCCCGGAGAAACTTGTGAACTACTTGTTGTAAGAAGAACTACTTCGTTTTGCAATAATAAAAATTACAATTTTGCCTGTTGGAGAAAGTGTTGTGTCGAATGTCCAAATGTGATGAAATGAACAATGTTGAAGGGGAACTATTTCGTTTTCAGCTATGTTTCATTAACCGTGAGAGCATTCTAACTTTCTGAACCTATGTTCTTATTTGAATGTTCTCTAGTTTATTCTTTGATAATTTCCACTATGAGTAATGAATGTTTTAACAAATGACAAGCTATCTTGTTGTGCATATTTTCATTTATGTTTATGTGTTTTGATTCTAAGAACAGCTATCTGTGATTTATCTTAACATATGAACAGTATTACATTACGCATGAATTAATAATCTCGCTCCCTAGGGACAACTTAGTTAGTATTGTTTTTTCAGTTGTGTGTGATTTAGATGCGAGAGAGTCTAAGATGAGAGGTAAGAACCTGCGCATCACATTGTGACCACTCCTCGCATTCTTCATCAAACTGCATCTTAGTTAGGCACTTGCATATCATACTTAAAGTCAAAAATACAAAAATATACATGGTGGACCAGGCCACAACCGGTAAAACCCTTTTTTTTTGTTACTTGACTTACGGTAGCCGGACCGCAAACCAGACGGATTCCCTACACCAAACAGTCACGGGCTAGTTGGGAAAGTTGACTGGGCAGAATCCCTTGCTGTAGTTGCCTACGAATTTCCAGGCCTCAACAAACCCAAATGAAGAGATCTGGATAGTCTCCTCCTTCCTACTAGCTAGGGTGGAATCTTTCACCACCAAAACTAGTTCAAAAATGTAAGGGGCAAATCTCCCAAGCTTGAAATCCACAAGAGCTTTACAATCAGAAATCAAATTACCAAAAGATTCCACACATGCATCCTCTCCCTTCTTTTATAACTCGTTGTTCATCTTTCCCCTCCTTCTAGAGTTTTCTCTCTTAAAAATATCAATAAAATATTAATAATTATTATTTTCATAAGAGAATGATACTTGGAACACATTAAATTCTTCTATAATGTTATTTTCACTCAATTGGACTTTAGCCTTGTTTACAATTCGAATTAGGATATTCCTAGCTTGATTTGGGGGAGTCACACTATCTTGTGGGCCCACTCTTCCCTCATGTGTACTCTTTTCCTAAATTTAGAAATGGTCTTGTGATATATTGTCATAGATGTTTCCATAGGTGTCATGCCTTGTCATAGATGTCATAGATTTTTTATGTTTGTCCTAGGGAATTAAAACCCTTGAGATTCCTTCATGAGAGGATTCCTTCCACCTTGGATGGGAGTTACACCACATATTTGGACTTATTCCTCCACTAATGCACCCTTTGTGTCCAATGTTTCCAATGCCACCTTATTTATCAATTTATGGCCATTATTATTACCAAAATTATGGCCCATGTCACCCCTTCAATAGTTTCTCATGAACTTTACAAAGTGACTTTAGGCCTTTAATTCCCAACTTAATTTTTCTTCCCTCGAACCTATGGCAATTAAAATGGGTACATTACAAGGACGAGTGGAGCAAAGGGGGAGGGAGGTGGGTTTTATTTTTTATTTATTTCTTTTGATAAGAATATAATTTCATTGTTTTTAATTTTTTTTATAATATTTTTATTTCTAATTTTTTTCTCTATATCTTTTAGAAAAAATAGTTTTTTTGAATTTTTAACAAGAATTTAAACTAAATTTTAAAAAAGAATTGTCGCTTCTTTTTTTTTCGAAATGTTGAATTTTTAATTTGTGTTTTTAATTTTATAAAAAAATGGTTTATAAATTTTCTAAATGTTTTTAAAAAATTATAATGTTATAATTCTTTTTAAAATCTTTTTAATTTGTCTTTTTTATAAATTTTCAATTTTTTTTAATTTATTGTTTAAAGTTTTTATATTTTTAATGATTGATTTTAAATTTTAACCTCAAATAAAAATAAGGGTGATTTCAAGAGGTCCACTTTTCAATTTGGGGGTTGATTTAGGGTTTCGATTGCAATGACAATACTAGAGGTTTCCAAAATGT
This sequence comes from Pseudotsuga menziesii, assembly GCA_001517045.1. Classification (NCBI taxonomy): domain Eukaryota; kingdom Viridiplantae; phylum Streptophyta; class Pinopsida; order Pinales; family Pinaceae; genus Pseudotsuga; species Pseudotsuga menziesii. The sequence goes on along the minus strand of LPNX010144581.1, from coordinate 45,876 downwards.
TATAATTTTAGACCCCCTCCAAAAAATGGGGGGTGATACTGATACGGCCACTTTTCATTTTGGGGTTATTTTTTGGTGGTTTTGACGCAAAAATAAGAATTTTTGGGGATAGAATTATTATTCTTCGTATATAGTTTTTAATCTATAGTATATTGTGTTCATACATGTTAGAATATAAAAAACCCACTCCATACTTGGGATATAATTAATTAATTATTTTGGGTTAATTTCCTATGTATGAGGCTAGGTAGTTGGCCTGCATACACCACCACTTGGTCAACACTTTCCATAAATAAATAAATAACCTAGAAGCGCCTTATACTAATTCTAGATAAGATTCTCCCAACTTTATCGACTACCCATATTAGTAACTGCGCCTTCTTGTCATTTTCTTCCTTTAGACTACTTTTCATGCTTTTTAGTGGATAAGGTAAAGCTAGTTAACTAGGCAACTGCCATCTTTTGTGGCCAACCCATCCTCCATGATTTTCTCTCTAGTTTCCATGATTAGTAATACTTTCCATCACTCATCATCACTCACTCGTGCTTTATCCAATTCGTGAGCTCTTGGACTGATTTAGAAAGTGCTTTAGTAACCTATTTTCATATTTGGTAAGCTTGCTTTTGAGCTAGCATGAGTTGTCTCCTTAGAAAATCGATTTTGCTTCTCAAGGATGTATTAATTATGTACATTATTGTTAACTAATAATACATGGAATATTATCCAATAATTCTTCACTTCTCTTGTATTCAGTCTCATTATTCCTCTCTCTATTTTTCTTGTGCATCTTTGTAAGAATTATCTTTTGGAGCTAGATACACCTGTTGAATCTCTACATGGTATCAGAGCAAGGTTTCTCAATCTATCAAGCTCTACATGGAATCAAATCTTAGGGATTGGTAAGCTATACATGCTAGCAAGGGAGCTCAAGATATCAACACTATACATCTACAGAAGTGCATTGGACATGCAATCTCCCTATGAAGAAGAGATTGATTGAGCTTACAAGGTAGTTCTTCAAAGATTTTTTTGTGTAGGTTGTAGAGCGAATCTCCAGGAGCGCAACAATAACAAAGCATGGATTTTTTTTTCATTTATGATTCTGGCTCCTTTCAACTATCATGAATGGAAATCCAATATTGACATTCTATTGCACAGTAAGGGTCTCTACAAATTTTACATGGATTTAGAGAATGCGCCAAATGCCATTATTGAGAAAGCAAAGTGGCGTAATATAATGGATGAAGCATATGGATTGCTTTGTCTCTCAATTTCTCCAGATCTTCATTTTCATCTTGATGGTTTGACCACTCCAAACCAAGTATGGACCAAACTTGAGTCTCTCTTTGGAGTACAAGATAAGATAAGAGCAGATCAATTGGAGAATGAGTTAGTCTCATTGAGTCCAAGCAGTGTTGCATCCATGGAAGGATTATTCACCAAGTTCAAGTCACTTATTATTTTTCTCAAGCAATCTAGGATTGAGAAGAAGGAAGATCAATTGATTCATTCAATCCTTCCAAAATTGGGTCACAAGTACTCAATTTTTGTGTCAACTTTCCATGCTACAAGGCTTGCTATTTCGAATTGGAAAATGCCTTCTTTGAGTACATTCATTGATTCACTTGCTAAAGAGCAAGACAAATCAGTTCATATGGGAGCTCTTAAAACCTCCAAAAGCAAAGACCATGCTCTTGTATTTCAAGGAAGCAAGAATTCAAAGACAAAAGAAAAGAAAAAAGTGAAACAAAAGAATCCAAAGTATGATGATGAAGATGAAGTTTCAAATCCTACTGATGAGGGTTCGAGTTCCATGAAAGAAAGCTAAGAAGAAAGAGAGCTCATCCAAGTGTTCATATTGCATTAAAGTTAATCACTCTTAAGAAAAAATGTTTCAAAAAGAAAATGGGAATCATGGATAGCTTACTTGAAAAGCATAACATTGATGTACTAGATTTTGCAAAGAAAAGTGAACTAGAGAATCCTGTTGAATCCCCAGAGCATTGTCACAATGTGCAGTCCCAAGGTAATAACGATTATGCTTTGAGTGCCAGAGTTAAATCCTTTTATCAATTCTTTGATCTAGATTCAGTTTCTAATATATATAAATCGTAAATATCAGTGTCTTCCTTGGATAAATCACCTATCAGTTCACTAGATCCATCTTTCAGTACTTGTGCTTTTTCACTAGTTCCTGGCTTGTCTTTATCCAGTTATTTCTCACTCCATTCAAATGATTTTGATTCTTATTTAGAATTAAGTTTTAATGATGATATAAATTTTATGGCATCATCCATACCATTTACCCATTCTTTGAGAACTCCTAAGACTATACAAACCCCAAGTTCGCTAGTTGATTTCGTATTAGATTCCTATGCGGTGTCACTTGTTTCTGTTGGTTTCAAGTCTTGTTTATCTTTCACTGGTTTGTTATCCAAGTAATTAGTCATCTTTGGACTTTTGTTACACATGTTTGGATTTGATTTAAACATCTATGTTTCATATTTCAAGTCCATATACCATTCATATTTACTCATTCATCAGTTTTACCCAATTGCACATCATTTTCCTACTATGGCCATGTATACTCATGGAGACACTATACCTCTGGTTTTTGTTTCTCCATATGACAATAATTCTAATATTTTAGAGTCTCTTAAGCCTCATTTCTTAATTGGTAAGGTTCTACATCATTTTGGAAGGAATATATGGTCTAGTTCACCATTTAGCAATTATACAAGGAACTAATTGTATTGAGTTTCTTACTCTTTGGGAAGCAGTATGCACATATTTATTTTTCTTTACTAATTATGTTTTCATATCAGAGTATGTTGGCAGCAAGAAGCATTCATATAATGCTCCTCCATCATCAAATGATGAGCTACAAGAATCCTCTCCACTTGTTTTTTGCAGAGATAGCATTGATGCTTTAGTGCATGATCATGGAGTTCACAACTTCTTCACCAAGTTCTTCAACAAGAAGCAATTCAATCAGCTCATTCCAGTGAAGAAAAAGACAAAGTGAAGACATGTTGTTCATTTCAGTGCCAAGTCCTTTTTTAGGGGGATTTCCCCCATGTGGTTTTGCCTCTTTCCTCGATTTTTGGACAAAATAAATTGTAAAGGGTGACCATAGCCTTGTTGTTGAGCCCTATACATTTCTGATATTTTCATATATTCGACCAGAAATTCAAGCTTAAGTGGGGTTGTTAGAATATCAAAATCCCACTCCATATTTAGGATATAATTAATTAATCATGTTTTGTTAATTTCCCATGTACTAGACTATGTAGTTTGCCTCCATATACCACCACTTGGTCAACACTTGCCATAAATACCCTAGGAGCGCCTTGTACTAATTCTGGATAAGACTCTGCCAACTTTTTAACTACCCATTTAGTAATTGCATCTTCTTGTCCTTTTCTATCTTTAGACCGTTTTTCATATTTTTTAGTGGATAAGGTAAAGCTAGTTAACTAGGAAACTACTATTTTTTGTGGCTAACCCATGCTCCATGATTTTCTCTCCAGTTTCCATGATTAGTAATATTTTCCATCACTCAGCATCACTCACTCATGCTTTATCCAATTCATGATCTATTTGACTGATTTGGAAAGTGCTTTAGTCACCTATGGGGATTTTTCATATTTGGTAAGCCTGCTTTATGAGCTAGCATGAGTTGTCTCCATAGCAACTCGATTTTTCCTCTCAAGGATGTATTATTTATGTACACTATTGTTGATTAATAATACATGGAAGATTCTCCCAACGTTATTCGGTTCTCTTGTATTCAGTCTCATTATTCCTCTCTCTATTCTTCTTGTGTGTCTCTGTAAAAAATATATTTTGGAGCTAGATCCACCTGCTAAATCTCTACATGGTATCGGAGCATAGGATATCAAATCTCTACAATACTCTTGTTATTTTATTTTTCTTAACAGATGTCCATTTTATTTCTTTTAATTTAATTTAATTTATTGTTTAAAGGTTGCTTCGCCATTTGGTGTATGGAATACTAACACTTAATCTACAATATTGTGCCCTTTTTAGAATCTCAAGAATTTATATTTTCCCCCGCAATGGGAAGCCTACTCACCCCTATGGACATTTTTCCCACAACAGTATTTATGGCGACCCCACTCTTTTTTATGTTCATTTTATTATAGATAGGTTTTCTTCGTTAGAATATGAGAATATGTGAATAACATATAGAAATACATGACATGAAAAGCATAACTAGCCTAGCCTCTTATACATACAACGACAAATAATCAAATAAAAATAACAAGGAGAAAAGATAAAAAGAGAACACTGGAAATACTTGGTAAAACCCTAGATGGAGAAACATCCATAGGAAGGTTGTCTTCTTGTTATTCATCAATAATATCCAATATTACATTAAATAACTCCCACTCATTAGTCTCCATCTTCACAACAACACACATAATAAGTCTACAAACCATTAGATGTATTACTTTCGCATATGTCTTAATAAGACCCTATTGACTCGATTATATGCCAAGAGTTAAGGAGGAATTGCATCCCAATATTACATGTGGGATAAATGTATTTTCACCTCTTTATATAATAAAAGGTAACAAAAGCAAATTATTACATAATACATGTGGGATAACTCTTTTACATAAAAGTGGACATTATTACCTTCCAAATTAATGCATTCATTCATCATTACATATTACAACACCCCCCCTTAATGATGACTAGGAAGTAGAATAAAAATGGAGGGAGATGGAATTACATAACATCCTCCTCGATGACAACTTCCAATTTGTCCATAAGATGGATATAAAAACACACTTTGCCTCATGGAGTAGATGAAGATAACAATCGCTTCTCACTAAACCATGAAATTGCACTTGAACCAAGTTGTATGATTGATTCTTGTAGAACACCACAATAGTATAAAGAAACCTTAAATGACCAATACAAAAAAAAACTATGGAAAGCAGGCAATAATCACAGCCTGAAATCAACTGATAGTTGAGAGAACTTTACAAAAGACCTATTCACGAATACAAGACCGCAATGGTCTATACATCAAAAATTATGTTGCGTAGACAATCTTCACAGCCAAGATGGAAGATGCAAGAAAACTCTACAAAAGACCTCATCATGAATACAAGACTCCAATGGTCTATACATTAGAAATGATATTGTGCATACAATCATCATGGTGTCAATAGTAGAAGATGGTGCTTCATTATATTATATCTGGATAACTTATCATTAAGTGGCATGCAGGTCCATGATCTTGGGTCTATACATCGAAAATTATATTGAGCATACAGTCTTAACAACCATGCTGAAAGATGCAAGAAAAATTTGCAAAATACCTCATCATGAATATAAGACTCCAATGGTTTATACATTAGAAATGATATTGTGCATACAATCATCATGTTGTTAATAGTAGACTCATGGTGCTTCATTATATTATATATGGATAACTTATTTTAAGTGTTGTGCAGGTCCAATATCTTGTGGTCTAACCTCTCGATAAACACAATTCATATGCTTAAAGCCTGAAATCATCAAAATATTAGTAGCATGGTTCCAAGCGTCTCTAATACATGACCAAGCATGAATTTTTTGTCTACAGTCTTGTTATAGCGCAGATCACTTGTTTTGTAGTCATGCATTAAATCTACACAACTTTTGTAATATTATTGTTGCGTAACCATGTATCTATGGGTTCAATACCCACATCATTTTCGTTTTTTTTTCTTTTTAACTTAGTTTATCATCAGCACATGTAGTTTCAATGGTTGCTTAATGAACAACAAAATTAACAAACTCACCTGTAATTCTATTTTCTCTAGTAATTAAACAATTTAGCTTAAGATAGAAAGTAAAGAAGAAACTTATTGCATGCTAGTTGGGCTAAATGCTTTCAAGTTTTCATCGGACCTCTTAGTTCTCACTAGTTGTTGGATGATATTAAGCTTGTTATTTCATAGGGATTGTTAGTTGAGGAAATTTGATTTAACTACCACTAGTTGTATATCTAAGTGCTTCTTGTTTATTTCTTTGATCTTATGCAAGATAGTTTAGCTCACTCATTCACACAAACAAGGGACCTAAAGACTCATCTTTCCCTAAGTATGCTCTATTCCTTGCACTCTCAATGATCTTGGAAAATAAGAAAATGGTGAAAGGTTTGAAATACCTTTATTTGCACAATTATTTCATCAAGCTTGTAGTAGTTTTTATTTGCAAACAATCATATATTTCACACTTGGAGTTTAATTAAGTGGAGTGAAGAACCATTAGTTTTTATGTGTCTTTAATTTATTAATCAATATTTAGTTAATTGCAAATACCGCTTCTATATTTTCATTCAAAACACGTGATTCCCACTTGATCACACACCAAGAGACCTAGTATGATCATCATCTTACTCTCATGAGTGATCTGCATGAATCAGAACAATAATGAAGTTTGAAATTCCTCTCTTACACTCCTTAAATCAAATTTGGACCATCATAAAATCAACATTGCATTGTAATTCTCAACCAACTAGAATCCTCTGCATGAGGTCACAAAACAATATTTTAGTTAGTTTAAGATTGATTGGGCTAGGAATCCAAATAATGCCCGCAAATCTTCTACATTTTTTAAACATAGTGGTTGTTGAGTTTTAGTGTACTTATCAAAGGATTGTATATTGTAATATATTGGCTAGGATTGTATATTGTAATTCATATCACTAACGAAGGCATAATGTAGCTATTGAAGTTAGATGGAACACATGTCGAAGGATTGGTGAACAAAAGTTGCGTAAAATCGCTACTAGGATAGTCGTGACTTGGTCGACTGAAAATAAATAAATAAATAAAAGAAAATAGAAAGACAAAGCCCTTTGATTATTTTATTTTTTATTTGATCGCAGGTTACTAGTCTGTCGCAAGAGAAAGAAAAAGGCATCACAGACTATATGTCTGTCGCAAATGAAAAAGGGTGGCGAAGACAATCTGTCTGTCCCAATCAAAGAAATATGTCAAAGGTTGAATGCAAGTCACAGAAAAAGAAGAGTTGTCGCAAGATGAACTTGCGTTGCAAAAATGACAGCTAGGCGCAATTATTTCAAAAGCGCGAGTGATTTTTGTAGCGTGCTTTTTGGTCACTTCCGTCATTATTACACAATATCTACCATTTATGTGACAAGAGAATGACGATTTGTATAGTGTTTTCCGTACAATGATTCAGATGATCTACCCATGTGACAGATATCGATGCCACCTTTCTATTCATTGTCTACGCATGTGAAGGACTGGATGATTGAATGGATAGATGTTATCACTTTCACCCAAGAGAGAGTATTATATTAATGTCTACAACTGCAAGGGGCAAAGTGAGTTTTTTGCAGATGATGGTTATTTCCATTTCTAGTACAATTACAATTGCAGAATCTGGTGTCGTGACTACATCACCCACACTCATTATGGAAGACATTGTCGTATATGTTTTGTCGGATGTTGTGGCTGCAAGGGAAATATCGTAGAGTTCAATAATTCCTCTGATGATGAGGTTGAGACCAGACCCACCTAGTCTGTCAATGGGAAAGTGATCTGGTAACAGCAAGAAAGTACTAGAAGCACCACTTTGGGAACGAGAAGAAGCAGTGGTTTAAATTAGGCTACCAGACGATATTCCACTAAAACCACCTAATGCATCGAAGAGCATAATCACCAAACTGCAAAATATCCGTCGGTAAAATATTTTGTTCAGGAAAAGACTTTGAGTAATAGTAAATAACGACAAAATCCTACGACGTCACCTTTGACTTTACAAGAAGCATGGGATATATTTGGTGGTGTCGATGAGCTTTACAAGAAGCTCAAGATATATTTGGTGATGTTCACAAACTTTTCTCGTGTTGGTCCTAACGTTTAAAGAAGTAACCTTTTAAACCTAAAGAAAGAAAACAACAACAGAGGCTGCAAAGAAGATCAAAGAGGTCGAGGCACTGTGTGCCAATGCAGTCAAGCAAGTTTCTCAAGGAATCGTTGATCGGCAATGAAGAGTTAGAGAAAGTCATAGAGCAGTTGTGCACTACGGAGACAGAGGTGACCCACATGAAGAATGAGATGAAGAAACTTCCCTTATCAGAGAAAATGTCTAAGGATATCAAGACGAAAAAAGTACAGCAGCAAGTCGCAACGTTGCGAACACAATAGCAAGGTCCCAGAATTACATGGAGAGGTAGAAAGTGTTACAAGTATTATTCAACATGTATACCAGAAAGTGCGACAAGCAGTAGAGTCAGCAGGACTTACAACATTAGAACACATCGATTTCGATTTGAAGAAGGAAACAAAAGTACGGGAGGAGACCATGCATATAGTGAAAATCTTTTAGGGTTTTCAAAGTAAGGCGTCACAACAGAAGTTTCAGACTAGGGTGGCTCGAGACGAGTCACGGGTGAGTGTTGGAGACATGTTAGCCCTAGGAAAAGATAGGCAGAATTCAGCCAAAATTCTGCTCGAAAATATGAAAAGTTTGGTTACACGACATAAGAAGTTGAGACAAAAGCAGTTGTGGGGGAAGAACCTGCGATGGAAGAGAAGAGCACGTGACTAAAGAGAACAGCCACGACGGAAGGAACCATGACATAAAAAGAGTATAGCAATTGAAAAGGATAGCTCGATGATCATGGGTAAGAAGTCAGTTAGAAGAGCGCATGCTTTGGGAATAAAGCATCTATGTAATTTTGGGTCGATAGCACCCACTGTCAGTATAACTGAATGTACGAAAATAGGAATGACAGTATGTCGGCTAACAGAGTAGAGTCAGTTGATTATGACATGTAAGAGCCTATAAAAGAGAGAACCCAAGCTATGTTTGGGTTGGTCTCTAGGTCTCTACTGGCTCATGTCTGTGTAGAGTTGTAGAGAAGAGAGTCGATCTAGGTAGTGTGGGGATCGACAGTAGAGTGAAGGAGAGGAAAACTTCACAGAACTAAGACTAGAGAGCATGAAAGGAGAGAAATATGTATAGTTTGTAGAGAAGATCTAGAACAAAGTCTACAAGATGAGTGCGTAGATGAAAGGTGATATATATTTCTCATACCAGACGAATAGTGCCTTTCTGGACTTTTCCAGATGGGTTTCCACGTTAAATGTTGTTTCAATGTGTATTTGATGAATATGTCTATGTTGAATGAATGTATGTTGTGAATAGGTAGATTTGAATAGATTGACTAGCATTTGTTTATGAATAAGTTCTTAAATGCATGTGTGGCACTATTGATAAATAGAATCTATGTTAAAGTTTTATATTACTATTGTACTCTCTATCGACGGACAAGTAGAGTAATATCTGGAATGAACACAATAAGAATAAGAAATATACCCCCCCCCTGCCTCCCCGACTTCAGTCAAGCAAGCTAGTAACGTGTCATGAAAGAAGAAATTCCCACCCAACTATACAAACCTGATTTTGGCAGTTACCCATAGAGATATCTTCGGTGAGACTACAACTGCATCGCAGGTGCTGCCGACTAAGCCCTGCTATGTCAGGATGATATCTTGGGCTTTGTTGACGGGCAAACAAGGGTCTAAACCTGGGTCAAAGGGAGAAACGCCAACAGAGCTCATGATATTGAACAAATTAGAAGTCTTGATGTTAAACAAAGAAATCATAATGAAGTTGAATATTCCATAACAACTAAAGAGGGGCATTATTGACGATCATATGAACATTGTGGAAGGAATGGACATGTTTCAACTAGATGTTAGAATTTCCAACAATGAGAATATTGTGGATTTAAATATCAATGTTTGAAGATGTGATGGAAATTGAAAATGGTATGATGTTTGAATGACAAGACTCAAATCATGTTGATATGAGATCATTTAGAGTTTATCTTTGTTGGATGGATCATAATACTCGATATATGGTTACATCACTTTTGAAGTTATATCCACTGGGATCCTAAATATTATGGAATTATGACAAGATATGCTTCTCTGTTAGAGATCCACGCTTTAAGTTGTTGCCTATCTTGATAATATTTTTTTGAAATCTATGATCAATGGTTAAATTGGTGGAAAATACCACTTGGTTAATGAAATAATGTAGTGCCCCTCCTTTTTGGGATCAATTTGGTGTAATAAACACCTTCGATTTATTGTCAAAATCCCAATGGTTACATGTGTAAAAGTTACGTTAGATAAGTCGATTGTTAGTAAAAATACTCATCGCTTTCTCAATTATGCCAACTTAGTGTAACATAGATGATGTTGAATACTCCCCATGCATGTATAACATTGTGTTTTGCATAAGTACAATAGTTTATGTGGCACATAAGGCACAAGTGCAATCTAAGTGGTGCAAGTGGGGTGTATCTGGCATGCATTTGCTGCATGTGGCACACATATGGTCTATATGGTGCATGTAGCACAAGTATGGTCTTTATGACGCACCTGGTGTAAGTGTTGTCTTGATTTATGTGGTGTATAGTAGTTTTGATATAATAATGTATTTATTAATAACTTAGGCTAATGTGTTTATGTGTGTGTAGTAAGTACTAAAGAGAAGGTGTTACCACCTAAGTTGTACTTAGTGGTTTTTGATCAAGTGAGCCTGTTGAACCGGACAAGGATAACTTGTTTGGACTTTAGAAGACCTTTAGTCTTGCTTCTGGGAAGCCTTGTTGTACTATATCACATGTTCATACCCCATGGGGGAATTGCAATAAATGTTCTAGCATGATAGTGTTTGTAAAAGACTCGATCTCTTAGACTTTATTTGTCAATTCGATCAGCCCAGGGTGTTTTTTCTCTTGGTTATTATTGGTTGTTGAATAAACGACTGATAATTTCAAAGTTTTTCACTCCATACCTCCAAAGTTGGGGTGGTCGGCTTGGAATTTAAGCCTATTGAGGTTATTAGAGTCTATGTGTCAATGTATAAACATGCTAGACATCATGGTCGAGTCATATGAACATGTCTAAGTTCCCCTAGGTTTTTTCATTTTTTTTAATTTTTTAAATTTTTGAGTGTTTTTTATTAAAATTTAATTTTTTCAAAACTTAGGCTATTTTTTAATAGTTTAATTGAAAATTTTGATTTTGTAATAAAAGTGGGCGAAATAATCAGTTTCAGTCATGTAGGTGCTCATTTTCAAGCTAAGAGCACCATGTAAACCCATGGACCCACTATTTCCTAGTTTTGAGTGATTTTTCATCACTCAGGTCAGAAAGCCCCAAAAAATCATTTATTGATTATTTTAATTAATAAATTGGTGAATAATGGAGCAAATCCAAAATCATAGATCAGTGGATTTTCAGTCGATTTGATTGAAATCAGTAAGATCTGAACCAGATTATCTGGATCTGACAAATCCTTGACTAAAGGAGGTGATCAAATCAAATCTAAAGTTGATCTTCAGTAGCATTTAGGGGGAATTGCGCCCTCTCTCTCTCCTCCACCCGTGTGGGCTCTCCTAAGAGCTCTGTGGACTGATGTATCGATTTATGGGTTGATGTGTCAGCTCAATCAAGCCCCTGATTGACAAGTAGGCTCAGTTCAGCTTTAGATCTGCATTGATCAACTCTCCATCAGCTGATTTGATCTGTCTCCTTGGGATTTGCGCCCCCCTGGGCTGGATCTCCTGGTTTTTGTATAAATCAAAGCACAAGCAGCCTCTTCCAAACTAGTTAGAACTGGGATTGAGGTGGTGTTGCTCTTGTATTGTATTGTTTATTATTCTGGAATAAAGAAGCTTTGGAGGCAAGATCTATAGTGTAATGCTCTTCATGTGTGGATGGTGATTGTCAAATGCTTATGAGGTATAATCTGAGTTATTTATCACTGCTTTTGCTGGTTAATTATTGGCCTTGAAGGAGAGAGCTCCCTCCTATTAGGGTAAGAGTTTATTCTAGTTTGATTTATGCTCTTACTGCTGCTTGTTTCAGATCTATTGGAGTTGTATGTATTTTAAATTTAATTGCATGCTTTCCAATTATCTCTTCCAGCAACACATATGTTTTAACCATCTGTTTATGCAAGGATTTTTAAGTTGCAGGTGATATCACATGTAGAAAAGGATGAGCTGGTTTGCATCTTCCTCATTTTCAAGATCTTCTGAATGACAAAGTCCTTTGGTGTTCCACCAAAGTAGACTCCAAAGCCCAACATTCCCAGGCTTCCAATACTCTTTCTCTCTCTTCCTCCTTCAAAATCTTAATTTCTCTTCAAATTAGTTACTTTTAAAGAATCTTATTGCTTAGATCTGTCTCACAAAGAAAATTACATATAGATCTAGTTAGTAAGATCCTTTCTTAAGTTTAGATCTCAGTTCCATTTTACATATAAAGTCATATTTTAAGAGATCTAGCTAAAATTATCCTCTTTTTTGCAAGCATTTTAAAGAAAATTTGTAGCTTGCTTTTAAGGTAGTTTCCTTTGTTGTACTTTAAAGTTTCATATTCTGCAATAAAAGTGCACATCTCATTGGCTGCCCGAACAGCAAGCCAAGATCCCAAGGAAAGCTTGCTTTCCTTGGTTCCTTTTTTTGCAAAACTAGATTACCCCAACTTAACAATTTTTTACTTAGTTTTTTTTTCGGTAACTAGTGTGGTGACCCAAAACACTTTTAAAGTGTGTTTGGGCACATTTGATTTTAATTGTTCGTTGTTTTTTAGCAGGTCTAACAAAAAAGGAAGGAGACTCTGCCCAATTTCGACTCTTGGACGAACCAGAGCTTCTCGAAAGCTTCCCCCACCGATGTGTTTTAATTTTAGCTTGTTACAAGCTTATTGTAAGCCTTTGGATCCTAGACAACAAAGACCAAAGTGCATAAATTTCAATTTGTTGATATTGTAAATCGCTGCTAATAAAAAGAAAAGGTCCTTTCAAATAGGCTCTTTTGAGCCTATTCACCATCCCCCTTGGGGGGATTTGCGTCTGTGTCAATTTTTTACTTTTTGTTCATCTCTTTTCAATCTAGCGTAGTTCTAATCTGCAGGGTAGTATACTTCGATTTATTATCAATTCCATATTCCATATCTAAGGTTTCAAAGTAATTTAATACTTATCCCACGACTTCCCAATTGACCCGAAAGGGGAAAGAGATGCGTGGTAGGACTAATTAGAGAACCAACAGTGTGTATCTTGGTTTTCTTTTTCATCAACTATTTCTTCAGTTTTAATAAAATTAACCCCTCCTTGATTCTCCGATTGAGATCCACTTGGATCGAAAGAGGTTCCTAGAAAGTTTTTTTTTTTTAAAGAACACCCATCTCAAAATTTACTAAAATTGACAAGACTTCGGTGTGTATGCTCTACACTTGGCTGCGGTTCGTCCGATCAGTCAAGCTGTATCAAAAGCATTTGAGTGACTAGAATAATTAGGATTCACTCTCCCAAATTGACAAACCATCAGGTGAAAATCTAACACCTAGATCAAACCATTACGGTGGCAAAATACCCAAAGGAAGCGGGAACTCCTGAAAAGTGACCTCAATGCGCCAATCTCTATTACACCCGCGGGTGCATAATGAACAATAGCCTCAGAGACTCCATTCAGCCCACATATTCCTTGCGGGTAGCCGTGATGGTTTAGTTTTGGACATACTCCAAGTACTCTCGGGTATATCTGGAGTCCGCCCCCCCTTTCACCTAATTTTAATCAACTCATATTTCACATTAACTTAAAACGTACCAAGAGGCAATCGCAAAACGTTCGCTCCAAGCACATGCAAGTATATTGATTATCTTTGACTCCATTTTAAGGCACTTGTTATTTTCTTGCTATATATATATATATATAGTGTCTCAGCATTGTGCTTTCGTGCGCTCTTTTTGTGTCTTGTCATCTATGGTTGTTTATGGTTAAATTTCAAACTCCTAAGTAACTCATTCAATTTAACATCATCATACTAAATAATTTTGCCTTAGTAACATAATAGGGTCTACCCCCCTTGGCTTCGTTAGGAGTTGAGCCTAAACGGAGGAGTCAAGAACAAGGTGACAGCCTTGACTCGAGACTTGCCCCCAAGGACACACCGAGTGGCTTGAAGATTTCTGCCACATGACCCAGGTGTGTGAAAGGCGACAACAGAAGGCTCGTGTAGATACAAAAGACAATGGAGAAGCAGAAAATATTTCATATTGCATGTATAACAATGGGCATGTAGAGTAATTATGTAAATAATGAGAACCTAAGGCTAAGACCCTACTAGCAAATCATGGATATGTGATCAACATTGCTTAAAGCTTGTGGTGTAAAACTATTTCTCAAAAAAGTGATGTGAATGGCTCATAATACCATGGGGGGTAGAATGAGGCACCATGGACCAAAGCATGATAAAAGGGTAGGGTTGATGTATGGGAGGTAAACTTCATGAATGACCTTTCTTTAAGTTGGAAGCTATAATATGCATGACCTTCTCTAGAGTGGACACCTAGCCATTTCATGCAAGGGAGATAAACAATATAAAGGGGGGATACTTCCAAGTGAAGGAAGTTCTTTTTTCTCATTTCTTAATTGTCTTCTTCTTCTCTCCTTCCATACAAAGTATGTGTTTTAATGAGCGCGATAGTTGACGTTGAAAAGGGGTAGTTGGAAGACATTTTACTTGTATGAATCCATAACCTCAACTTAGGGGTGAGACCCTCCTCAATTGCCTATGGCTTGTAAATAACTTAGTCCCTCGTAACCATTCCATGTCAAATTCAAAGTACCATGTTTCATGATTATGATCATGTGTTTTAAAGCTTTTGTGGTGTGCTTGAAACTTAGTACATGAAATGTGGTTATGGTTTTACTATGGATTAGAATTGCACAAATTGTTGCTATGTATTTTATGATAAGATTTACATGTTGAATGCATGTAATTTAAAAAAAAAAAGTAGAAATAGAGAGCATGAGATTGTAGGAAATTCTTTATTTATTGCTTTTGTTTCCAACTATGAAATAAAGGGACACTATAAAGGATAAATCATGAAGTGATTATTTGTCATTGATAACTTCTAATTTGATCATTCTTTTTTATGTGAGGGACATCTATTTTTGAGCCAATGCATGGACTCTAACTTTAGTTGATGCACAAGTATGTGCTGCAAGTAGATGGACTACCTTGCAATGTATTGAGGACTCCAAGGATTCACCACCTTTTTTGTGATCCCATGAAAGAGACTTGTTCATTTTTCTACTCTCTTTGATGACTCATCTTTTAAATGCAAATCCCTATAAAGAAGTTATGGTAAGATTCATCTATTTTAGCACTCAATTTATAATATATTAGCTTTTTTTTCAATGTGAAGTTCTTCCATATCCATGCACACCAACAATGTAATCCACACATATTATTCAATAAAGTAGCTTGCTCCATGAATCATGCATTGCCAAGGAAATAACTTAATGAAATTCGAAGGGTGAGCATGCCATTCACACAATCACCATTATTATTAAAGAATAATTATTCAATGATAACCAAAAGGTTAGCTTTTATTTCAATGTGATGGTTTTCCAATATAACGGTTTTCCATATCATCTACACAAACACAATATTTCACACTTGATGCAATCATTAAATAAGGTAGTTTCCTCAACAAGTCATGCATTAACAAGAAATTAAGATGGTGATGGAATTGAAAAACTAACCATGCCATTTACATGTCACCATTGTTGGTGAATGATCTCTAACCAAAAGAAGGATTCACACGACAGTCAAAATTGACTAGTTATGTGATATCAAGATTGTCGACATAGGACAACAAAAGATATAACATTTAAAAGGAATGGAAGTTCAAAGATACAAATGAAAAATAGAAATTACTCATTCAAAATGGCAGGACATGGTTCTTACACTTAATATAAGCTTAAATCAACCATCTTAGGTATTAAACTTTGGGACATTGTTGAACATCTAAATTATTTTGGGACCCTTTACGCTTAAAATCATTAGGACATATCTCCAAGCAAGGCACATGTAGTGATTTATCATCACAAGCTAGAGGAGCCTCCACTCCAAATTTGAACTACAAGGAAGCCATAAGATGAGATAACATTATTCATCAATAATATTTAACATCTTATAAGGAATCAACCAGAACATTAATAATATTGACTACCACTTAAGAGATCTTAGTTTATATTAATAGATCATGCACTAATTTAAAATATCTAGAGAATTCGGACATAGTGTATTTCTTTAATCTTAATATTTACTGATCACTTTGAGCGACAACGCTATGAAATTACAATTACTAAATATTATATGTCATTGCCATTTCTTTAGTCTTAATATTTATTGATCACTTTGAACTGCAATGTTATGAAATTACAATTACTAAATATTATATGTTATGACCACGGAGCAATGAACCATGTTAAGTTTCTAAATTAGCTCATGAAAGCAACATGCTAAAGTTAAACATATTTTTCCATTTACCAAATGTATCAAACACAAGCTCGTGAATAGGGGTTTGTGTGCATGCACACGCGTGTGTTAAAAGAAGGTGCTCCTTATTACTAAAAGTGTTTGAATACAACAAAATTACAACATTTAAGAAGGCACCTCTATTTGTTAAACAAAATGAGGCAAGCTTTAATAAAAGGTTGAGACTCACTATCCATAACATAACAAAAGATAAACAAGCAAGCTTCCCACAAAAGATATAACTATACTAGTCACAAGAATGACTCTACTTCTATATTAAGCCTCATTCTCGTCATAATCTTTTGGTATTTTCCCTACAATCTCGAGTTTTTTTCTCCTCGAGTCCCCTTCATGTGTATCTTCCTCAACGATCTTATTGGAGGGGTCTTCTTCCTCCATTCTTCTACTCTAGTTGGTGTCAACAACTGAGTCAATGAGCATAGAAGTCAACTTGACGATATCCTTTTGAATCTTGAAGCAATTCCTCTCCTTGCTAGTTTTTCCCTTTAGAACATAGAGAAATATATAAACCGTGCATAGTTTGATGACACCTTTGATTATCTCAATGTTTGACAAATCCTCATTAGATATCAATTCCAAGTTCGGCATGCCATCAATAACCCAAAGATTCAAGGCACTAAGACCCCCCTCTAGTTCTTTCACTAGATTTTGGAGAGATCCTCTCAAGTGTTCATTCCCCTTGTTCATCATTTTTTGCATTGGCATGGAGGGAAAGAAAGATAAGATTTTCTTCCTAGCCTTAATCCTTGAAAAACTTATGATTCCATAGTAAATAGACAAGAGATTGTGGAAAATGGAATTTATGTGCCTTTGGTGGCTCTTAAATATGAACAAGGCAAAATCGATGCCATCCATGATACCAAATATGACCTTGATATAAAATGGAAGCTTAATTTAAACTTGATTTGGACAAATTATTTGAGAGATGATCTAAACAATTTGCCATTAAAGGTAAAATCCTCTGCCTATTGAGTATTTGTATGTTGAGGAGATTTTTTGTGAACCCCATCTTTCACCATCCCTCTTTTCAAATAAGTGGTGATATCCTAACAACTTTTCTTCCACAACCTCCATATTATTTCATGATGATAATGAGAGTCACAATATTCATTTTCTAAACCAACTATTTGATTACCATGATACTATCGTCCTTCTAATTGAATTTTGCACATATGATGTGCCTCTTTGGTCATCTTAAAGGTTTTCCACAAGGTTTTATGAACCCATCCAACTCTATCAAGTTAATATGAAACCGTTTATCTTTCATTATAAAATGATGTGTGATAAGGAATTATGGAGAGAGGATTTCCAATCGCCTTAGTCTAAGATGATTAGATTGGAAATACATAGCAGCCCATCTAATTTGGAATATTTAGTGAAATTGAATAGCCAATATAATACTGAATTTGCTATTCAACGAACACGATTAATCCTAACTTCTTCAAAAAGTAAGATTGACTCATTGCATTTGTTTAACTGTGTACTCCAATTCCTTTAGAACCTATGTACTCAAGGTTTCTTTGCCTTGCATCATATTAATGAGAATTTGGGAATCCCCTCCAATCCATTATCACATGATCCCATACATTCTTACTAGATTTATTCCTTTCAATAGGGATAAGATTTCTTCTTTATTGTCGGTTCCTTCTTATATGTAGCTAAAGAGAGTTTTATAGAATTGAACTTCATGGTTTCATATCACTTTGTCCCCTTCTCCCTCATATTACCTCTCACTACACCATCAAAGTTGAGCTCGAATCATCCTTCTAGTGGTGGTCCGCATCTTGTTTATCTGAGGATTTCTTATAAACCAAGGGACATGGACCAATGTTTCCCATATAAAATTTTAAAAGGATATTATTTTATTCTTTAGGAATTTGTTGAGAACATGTTCCCTTCAAAGAGATTAATCCCTTTTGTAGATCTAATTTAAGAATTTTTCCATATTTGTTGCAAAGCCAATATTTTATGGTTAAAAATTCTCAAGTTGAGGGCTTTCCATATTGCCCATATGATGAAGCCAAGAAAAAAGTCCCATAGTTTCATCATTTTCATTTATTTCCAAGGTGGTTTCCCCTGGTAAAATAATATAGATCTCACCAAGTTTTCTTTAGGGGGGTTCAGAGACACAATAAGCCAAACATTTCCAAGTTTCCTTTGTCATCTCATAGGATAGAAGGATATTGGACCTATCTTCTACCTCCTTTAAACATCCACTACATCTAGTTGGACCATAGATACCTTTGTATCATAAAATTTCTCCAAAAATAATCTTCTCTTGATATGTTAAACATAAGAAATCATTAATTTACTCCATAAACCCACATACTAGAGTTTATTTGAGGTGTCCATCTTTTGCAACTTTTCTTCGTTTTCTAACGCTTAAATGTACCCTTTTTTGACACTGTATTTCTCACTTCTAACCCTCCATCCTAATTTATCTATTTCTTCATTTGCTATGATCATTCTCTTTGAATTTCCTCTAAGATCATGTGCATTGTATTTTCATCCATTACTAAAGACCGCAAATATGTCTTTCCATTCTCTATGTAAGGAATTGTTGAAATATTTCCATAATTTATAGATATCCAATCCTTACTATGAAAAGAGAGCCTCTCAAGTAGATTGGCGGGCATCTTCATATTTTGAGAGGAATCCATTCCAAGCATCTTCTTATAATCCTACATAAATGACATTTTTCACTATCCGAAAATATTGTCATTGATAATAAATTTTATTTCCATTATGTTCTTCATAATCAATGATTATTTTAAGATGGAGTCTTGCTTTATGAAATGTTCTAGCAAGGGATTGTCACAGTACTTTGAAATAATAAGTCTACTCTAGAGAGATTAGGATGTCAAATCAACCTCCAAAACAATTTTGCAATTAAAGACAAGTTTATCTGCCATATCTTCTTAATTCCAAACCCTCCTTCCCACATTGGCATTACCACATTCTTCTAAAGCATTAGATGTTATTTTTTCTCCCTTTTCCCTCCACTCCATAGGAAATGTTTGATCAATGTTTATACTTCCTTAATAGTACACGATAGAACTGAGGAACATACAGAGGAAAGAAAAAATGGATTGAATACAAATTATGCATCCTTCTAGAGTTTTGTTTTCCCAAGACAAAAACCTCCTTTATTGTGTCAAGCGTCCACTTGATGTATCCCTATAATTAGGTGGATTCCTAGATATCTCTTTGGAAGTTTGTTATGGAAGGCAAGCATTCAATAGATCTTACAGTGGATTCTAAAAATTTTCCCTAGGAATAAGATCTCTTATTTTTCTAGACTGATGACTTGCCTGAATCCTCCTCAAATTCTCTCAACATTTGTTTAAACTTCTTGGCTTCCCTAATGCAAACCTCTCCCTATGAGACTATATCATCCACAAGTTGAGAATGAGTTATGAGTGTAATCTAAGAGGAAACCTTGAGCCTTTTAATTATCCCTTCTTGGTTTTCTTTGTTTAAGGATATGCCCAAAAGCCTTGGTCATGATAATAAAGAGAAAAGGGGGAAAGGGGAATCCTTTCCTAAGGCCCCTTGATCTTGAGAACCTTTGAAGGTCCCATTTATCAAAATTGCAAAGGATGCCAAGGAAATACAATGAAATACCTAGTTGGTCCAAGTTTCATAGAAACCAAATTTCATGAGGACCATCTTGAGGAAATCCAAATGAACTCTATGATGTGATTTTGTTAAATCTAACTTCAGCATCATATCATCCTTTTTGGTTATTTTAAAGAGGTGATAATTTCTATCATTGACTGCCTAAATGAAGTGCTATCAAAATTTTGGAGAAATCAACATTGTGATAAGGAAGTGTTACCATAGTTCAGTGATGTTGATGCCATGTGGCTTAAGTACGAGCAAGAAAGAGTTTCTAACCATGTTGATTTTGCACAGAGTCTTCCATAGCATACGATACGGGTCAATCATGTTAGAATTAATTTGGTCAACATTGACAAATACACATCATTCCTTATATGTGCTTGTTGCTTGTCATTTCAAAATAATAATGATAATAATAATACTAATAATAATTATTATTATTATTATTATTACATTTCCACTTTTATGTTCTTTCATAGGGAACCCATGAGGGGTCACTACATCGAGCAATTCAGAATTTTCCTCCTATCACAAATCCGCGTTGATCCTATAAGATTAATTTGCATAATAAGGGATTTAGTATCAAATAAAAAAATTGTGATAAATTTATATGCTTAGATACATAAAGATATTGGCCTAAAGTTGTAAAAACCCATGGCATTCTTTTTTTCAAGATGAGAGTAAGAAAAGTGGAAAAAAAGAGCATTGAGAATTTTACATGAAGATCTTGATTATTCTATGGATGCAAGTTGGTCCCTTTTGATAATATTCCACACTTGTTGAAATAAGTCTATGGGGAACCCATCTAGACCAAAGGATTTTCCTGGATTTCCTCTTTAGAGATAGGGCACAATAAGCCTTTGTTATTTGAATCTTTAATTATTTTTGTATGCAATCCAAAAGAGAGGAGTTTCTTGTGTGTATTTCCTCAAAGGATAACATATTCTTAAAACAAATCTAAACAACTTGGCATAAATATTCATGATCTTCAACGATATATCCATCCCTTATTATTATTTTGGAAATATAATAAAAGAATCACATATTCTGACAAGTTCTATGGAAGAATTTCAAGTTTCGATCTCCTTTTAACCATTGAATCCTAGATTTATGTTTCCAAACTAACTCATCTTTTTTGTAATTTGTGAGATTTCTATAGCCTTGATGGCAGCAAGAAATTCCACACCTAAGGATCTAAAGCATAATGTAATCCTACTGAGATGAACAACAGAGATTTGCAACAAAACTAGTGAAGAAATATTGAGCAAAATACATATCAGAAGAACCTGAATTGAATAAATTCCATATTGTTTATTAATCAATAATGGGAGTACAATATAAATAGATCTCCAAAGGATAAATCTGTTAGCCTAAGGAGGTATTTAGAATCCTCTCATTTGGCAAGCTTAAATTAGCATAGAAACCATCACTAGACTTGAGAACTAGTCCTAACTCTTGAATGTGCTTAGTTAACTGTGTAATTGAAGGTAACTAGACCTGGATGGCACATGGAGTTAATTAATGATATCGAATGATATAGGTGTGAATTTAGGAGATTTAGTTGACTAACAGTGGTCATTGAAGCTCACTATCAGCTCATAATGATGAAATCTAGGAATGGTGACCCTGTTAATTGACTGTAGCCTAGTTAACTGTATGTAACTAATTGTTGATGGCTAAAATCATGCAAGAGGACACATGGATGAGGGGGAAATAGCAGGTAATGAGGTCAAACATGACAAGGATTGAGGCAATATGAAGCCAACAACAAGGTCTAAACACTACAATGGTCAACAATGTTGCATGCATGCTGCATGGTTGCACGGTTGCATGCATGACTTGGGTCTAGATGTAAAATATGCTCCAACACCACCCCCCCCTCCCTTAAGCCTAAATTATGAGACGTAAAAAAAATATAGGTCCTGGGAAACTATGCCTATGGTCACCCTTTACATTATTCATCCATATAAAATAAGGAAAAAGACAAAACCACATGAGGAAAACCCTTCATCAAAAATGGACATGAAAAAAGGAAACCAAAACATGTTCTCTAAAGTAAATGCTTATGTCTGGAGGAATCTTCCTCTTTGGAAGAAGAGGAATATGCTCAAATTGATCAGGAACATAGATAGTTGCATGATGGAAATTGGAACCATGTACATTGAACTAAGATAATCTGACAAAAGAGCAAATGTAGGTGCTCTTTAGACTTCAACTTTGAACTAAGTAAGGTGATATCATGTCCAAATGAGTCTTGAGGTGCTTGAGAACTTGAACCAAAGGTGGTTATATCAAGTCCAAGCAAATGGTGGTGTCCTCCATTTTTACTAGCATTTGGAGGAAATGAGCATGTGACCGTGTAAGAAAGAAAAGGAGGCATTGGACCATGAAGAGTGAATGTATGAGCTCCATATCTAATATAACATCTAAAATATCCAAGAAATCTCAACATTTCATATCCGCAAAATCATGAGAAGAAACTGAAATAGAATCCTCACCAACAGAGTTTTTGAAGGAGACTTGAGGTGCTTGATGTTTTGCACCAATAGTGATGAGATCAGTCTGAAGCATAACTGAAAGGTCTTGGAGCATCAATTTCGAATCATGAGAGTTAAAATCAGCTCCAAGAAGGTGAGACATGTGTCATAGCTGCACCATTGAGAGGGCAACTTTACAATGTCTTTTATCTTCAAAAAAATTTGAGAATTGCTGCAAGTTATCAAGTAGGAATTTGCTAGAAGCATTGGACAAGTGAGGGTGAATGGATCACTTCCCAAAGCTGATTTTACATCTAAAACATCCAAAAGATCACTCTTATGCACACTGGAAACAACATTGGAGAGAGAGGAATCAAATTCCTCTTCAACTTCTTGAGCAATCACTGGTAAACTTTGCTCAGAATTCCAAATAGAAGAACCACTGGAGAATAGCTGAAATGAGAGTTGTTCTTCAACAATGGTGGTTCGATTGTCTTCTGGTGGAGCAGTTGTATTGGAAGATGAGACATCAAAGTTCTCATAAACTTCTAGAGAAACAGGAGAAGGAGTCACTACAAGGAGAGTTTCGCCAATTCGAACTGAATGAGTTGAAGATTTTGTCATCTCTTCAACTTGAACAACTTCATCAGAGAGTGTTGAGGCCAAGACATTTGAAGGAAGAACACCTTGACGAGGAGTTGGAATCGCTCCAAGTATCCTGATTCTTTCTGCACACCAAAATCTCTATCTAGACTGCTCCAAAGCTCGAATTGATACTCAACAGAATGAATGAGATACCACATCTTACAAGAAATTGCCAGACACATTTTTCTATATGCACTATCACAGTCATTTAGCTAATAATTTTTCTCTTCATCAGATTCTGGCCCAATAGACAAATCAAAGAGCTCATGTCTCTTGAGATATGCAACCATCTTCAACTTCCTCTCGGCCTAATTCAATGGTGATATAGGAGGATCTAATTTCAAATCCATTTTGAAGTTGTTGTACTTGCAAAATAAACACTCTAAAAATCTGTATTGAGGATTAATTGAATTTATCGAGCTCCCTAGGCTCTAATACAATGTGAGATTTCAATAGCCTTTATGGAAGCAAGAAATTACACAGATAAGGATCTAAAACACAAGAAATTCCACAGCTAAGGATCTAAAGCACAATGTAATCCTACTAAGATGAACAACAGAGATTTGCAGCAAAACTAGTGAAGAAATATCGAGCAAAATGCATCTCAGAAGAAACTCAATGGAATAAAATCCATATTGTCTCTTAATCAATAATGAGAGTACAATATAAATACATCTCCAAATGAGAAATTTGTTATCCTAAGGAGGCATTTGGAATCCTCTAATTGGGCAGGCTTAAATTAGCATAGAAACCATCACTAGACTTGAGAACTAGTCCTAGCTCATGAATGTGCTCAGTTAACTGAGTGTAACTGGACATGGATGGCACATGATGGAGTTAATTAATGATAGTGATATAGGGGTGAATTTAGGAGGTTTAGTTGACTAACAATGGTCATCAGAGCTCATTATCATCTCAGGGTGATGAAATCTAGGAATGGTGGCCAAGTTAACTAATTGTAGCCCAATTAATTGAATGTAACTAATGGTGGATGGTTAAAATCATGCAAGGGGTGCATGAGGCCCTAAAATCATGGATGAGGGTGAAATAGTAGGTAATGAGGTCAAACATGACAAGGATTGAGGCACTATGAAGTCAACAACAAGGTCTAAACATTAGGGTGGTCAACAATGTTACATGCATGCTGCATCACTACATGCTTGCATGACTCAAGTCTAGATGTAAAATATGCTCCAACATCATTTACGTCCCATTTTTTGTCCAGAGAAATTTTCCTCCAACTATACATCCTTTGTTAATCTAGATTCTACTACTTAATTTTGGAGGAGAGACATCTAGTTTTCAAGGTGACATTTTCTTTGAAAACATCCCCAAATACTTCTTTGTTCCAATTCTTAAGACAGCGCTTTAAATTTTGCAACGTTTCATGTAGGATTAACATTTTGGTTCCAAAAAGTGCTTTATTCTCCTTTGACCTCTAATTCTTGCTTCAAATTTAGGTGCAAGAGCCATATTGCTTCAAACCAAAAGGGGATATCCCCACATTTCTCCCCTTTTTATAGATCTATCCCTATTAGAGATATTCAAAATCTTTCCTTTGAAGATAGAAGGATATCACATAGAGTTTATTTCCATCCATTTCTCGTTTATAACAAGCCTCTCTAATCTCTCCAAAACGTAGGCTTTCTCATACATCAATTGTTCCATGTAAAATTGTCATTTCAGAGTTCCATGATGACCAAGGTCAAGTTTCTACCAACAAAGTCACAATTGTTGACTAAATTGTCATTGATGCCAACAGGTGTGTGTCAGTGTGTCTTGCTGCCCCTTGAGGAGCCCTTCAGGGCTAAGTAGTTCCCAATGTCAAAGGAGACCTTTTGACCTTGTCCAAGCCCAAGTATGGAGCCCTTTGGACAATGGCAAAAGCCCTGAACACCCTTTAGAATGTTTAAGTACCCCTAAATTGTTTTGTGGTTCCCTTGTTGTTTCTTTGGTTACCCAATACCACAACCTATGCCCTAATACCCTAGAAAGTGTGCTTGGTGGGTTGAAGAAGTTGCAAGGGTCCAAATGACCCTTTCAGTGGTCATTTGCATTTTATTGAGGTCATGGTACCCTAGGAGAAGCCTAGGCACCCCCACAGCTTGATGGTTATGTGTCTTCACTTGTGATGACTCTGATGACCCAACAAAAAGGCCCTAAACCCTTACATTTGGTCCCTAATCCTACAATGTACCCTTTGTTTCATGCCTTGCTCTTCAAACACTTATAGCACCCTAATATTGCATAATGATGCCCATTGCACCTTTACACTAACCCTTGAAACCCTCATGGTGACCCCTAACAATTAAACCCTTACCATTAAGTGATGATGTGCTAAAACATGTTAAAACATTGTTTACCCTTCTATCCTCCAACATTTAACCCTTGTGGTTAAGACACCTTTAAAAGTTATTAAAACATTTTTTAATCAAAATTAAATCTAATAAAATACTAATAAATGAGTCCCTATGGATCCTTGATACCACTTTAACCCATCAAATATTAAAACGTAAAAATAAATTAACACTTAAAGTCTTACCTTGACCACACTAAACCTCCCTAGTCTTACCCTTGACCACACTCCCATTAATTGTTGAATTAAAACCTTGTTAATAATTAATAAAATGTAAAGCATCTTCCTCATAAAGTCAGCCCTAATGACCTCTCTTTCAACGCCTAAAGAGTGTATTTATACACCAAGATGGTGGACATAACAAATGAAAGATTGGAGTGAGTATTTTCGTTGGTTTATAACTAAGATTTTTCGTGGGCAGAGAAGGATCTGATTTTTCCACAGTTGACCGAGTTTTTCTTATTGATCAAGGTGGCAGAAAACCTAGAACAATAACAACAGACCCGAGTCCTTTTCCACAGAGTTTTTGGGGAACAAATGAACACTTGTCACATCTTTATTACCCAACAAATATCACACATTAGGCTTTGGGCTAAGGTTTAAATTCGTTGGTCTAAACAGTAGCAGAGAGAAAGTACCTGAATTTTCACAGTCACTTTCTTTTTGGGGTTTTGTTGTCTTCTTTACCAGCATTGAGCAGCAGATCTGAGGAGTTGACTGGGGCTCGAAGCCATCAAAGATGAATGTAAAGTAGACTGTTGGAGGGTCCTGAATTGCAGATAAGATCAACATTTGTAACAACAGTACATAGTCTCAGTGGTGTGACTTGCAACAGCAGAAGATGGAAGAAGCATGAGTTTTGTAGCAGGCTTATCCAAGTTGTTGAAGTGTTCCACAGTCAAATCTACACACTCCTCCACAGTACAAGGTTGTACCAACACTTTTTGCATACCTTTATACAATACAGTCCCAAAACTTGTTTTTGTCTTGTACATATATAGCCCAGGAGTGAGGTTGACATACACCTATATAGGTATGTTGGCATGATAAAGTTATACAAACACTGAATGAATATAGTAGTATTTGATGTGTATATGTGCTAAAGTGATGTAGTGATGAACTAGTGTACAAGTGTGGTATGAACAAAGTATGTACAGTGTTGTATAGTAAGAGTATGTGGGAAATATATAAGTATATGTGATATGTACAAGTATATGTACAAATGGTGTATGTAATAAGTGGTTTGTAAGTGGTATCAGTATACAGTTATGTAAAGTAGTGTGTGAATAGTATTGACTGCTCAGTGGTATATTGATACATACTAGAAGGTGATTGATACATACACGATGACACATGCCTTGACATGATGACTCTACAAGTGATGATGATACACACTCTCATTCACACATGCTATGATATGATGTTATGATGCTCTCTTATACTCTATGATGTACATGTATGCCATAGTGTTATGACATTCATCTATGCACTATGATGTATACTTGATGATGATGCATACATGATGTACACTGAGAAGCTTATGATGTTAATGCAAACCCTACTATGATGATGCATACCCATGATGATGATGAAAGATGATGCATGATGATGTACACCTTGTGTTCAATGTAAGCATAGCAAAATTACCTTTTCAGTGATTGTGTATGACAACGTACATGAGTTGTGTGTAGCAGTGAAACAACATATCAATGATATGAGTGATGATTTGGCAGTAAGGTGAAAGCAGAAGTTATCAGCAGCAGATTTAGAGATTGGTTTGACAGTTGAGCAAGATTGGCACGGGTTCTCTTATGCGCAATTGGTCTGACTGGTTGAGTTGTATGAGCAGTTGATTTGACTCAGGTGGACTGAGTTTGATGTGCAGTTGGTTAGACTCGGATTCACTGAGTTGATTGATGTGAGTGGGAGGTTGATTGGTAAAGATTGTTTTGTAAAGGTTAATGTGCAGTATGATATAGTTGTGGTGCAGTGGTCAGTTGATGAGTAGTGATCAGATAATGAGCAGTGATTAGAGTTGGAAGTGGTTGTGCAATGTGGTACAGATTGTGCAGTGTAGTACAGGTGTTGATTAGCAGGTCAATAAGATCAATGTTGTTGCTAGTTCAATAGTTCAGTTTCTATCTTCTTATCTGAGTGGTAGTACAAGGAAAGGAAAGGGGATTGTAGCCTCCTTCTGGTTGTATCCGGATAAATAGGGAGTTGGAGCTTCCTTCAGGTTGTAGCCTATAAATCATGGGGTTGTAGCCTCCTTCCAATTGTAGCCAGAGAATTGAAGTCATTGTAATAAAGGGGTTTTTTCCTCCTTCCAGTTGTTGCTAGATAATTATTATTATAAAGGCTTCTGTGGTTTTCCCCCCAGGACCTGGGTTTCCACGTAAAATCTAGTGTACTGTGTATCATTCTCAAATGCTTCTTATGTGATAATGATGTGATGATGATAATAATGTTGATGTTGACATAATGATAATGTGATAATCCATAATATTGAATAAGTTGTTGATTGCTAAAATTGAAAAAGTAATAAAAATTTTGCACACTGATTCGCCCCCCTCTCAATGTCCCTGGTGTGTCCAACAACAATTCCAATTCGGACAAGGTTAAGATTCTACTAACAAAGTCATGTTTTAGAGTTTCCTTTGGCCTTGGATGTGAAGAGTAGAAGTGTAAGGCTAACCTATACTCTTTAATTAACAAAAAGATTATTAGGTAGTGCTAACCAATATTATTATAGGTGCAAATCTTGAGACATTGGATTAGCATTACAAGCAACCTTAAATCAAAACCTTGTTCTTTGAATCATTGAGAAATTCAATAACTAATAAGACAATTAAACAATTTAAATAGTGATCTATCATATGCTACCCAAAAGAGAATAAGAATTGATTAACCAACTTAAGATTGAATTTAAAACATTTTTACTCATTCAAAAGCAACAAGTTTCCTAAGCAAAACGGTGTTATTCATAGAACAGTTATATTAATTGGGGTGAAGGAATACCTAGAATATAGCAATTGAATTGATGAAAATAGGTGCTAGATGACAATAGCTAAGCTCCAACAACCAACAACAAGGTTCCAACATCAAGCAACAAACTTAGGTAACAAATGTTGGAGGACAACTCTCCTCCAAACCAACCCCTTAATCTAATACTAAGTCCCTTAATCTATAATCCTATGCTAGCTAAGTATCTCCAACTACCTCTCAATATTCTAAACCTATATCATAATTCTCCTTAGCTACCAACAAAAATTCACCACACTCTCCTCCATAGTGAAAATTCCAAAAAGTCCCCACAATTTCTTCAACATCCATCTAAATAATGTTTCTTCAATTATGTGGATGATAAATACATCCATTTAAATAATGTTTCTTCAATTGCATGGATGGCAAATAATCCATTTAAATAATGTTGTTTCAATTGCATGGATGACTCCATTTGTCATCCATGCAAAAATCCTCATGCATAACGCCACGTTTCATCCGTGCAATTATCCTTTCAACTACTTTAATTCCACTTTAATTAATAGTGCAACTTTTATTTGTTGTGTTTTCCTTTTAATTCCACTTTAATTAGTAGTGCAACTTTTATTTGTTGTGTTTCCCTATTTTATGGTTAGCTAAATCATTATTGGTATTATTACTATATTATTATTATTTTCGTTTTTATCATAAAAAATGCAAGTCTAATGCACATACACTTAACATGATGCATTACATGAAGAGGATGATTCTAGGGGTGCTCCAAAGGGATCTCCTCCTTCACCTCTCAAGCTCAACCTCCAATATAGTTTTGTCTTCTTGAATTTCAGGGTTCTCCATACTCTATCAGTATTTGTCTTCCACTAAGGCATCAATTTGGCTCAACTTTAGATCTATATGATCACACATAATATTTCATTTTGGAGGATCTTTCAAAGTCTATCACTTTCCACTCGTGTTATTGGAAACCCTCTTTATTAGCTTTTGGAGCTTCAATTGATTTTTTCGTCTCAGTATCAGGGAATTTGTTTTCCAACTGTCCATACTCATGGCATCCCCTACATTTGAAAGTGAAGGGGACACTTTCATAACCTAGGTCCAACAAGTGCTTCCTTGCACGTCTAGATAAACAAATATTCCTTCGGAATAGCTTACTTAGACTCACAATATACAAAATTTTCACATACATAGCTTGTTTCTCTTCTATGGTACGTTGAGAAGATTCAATGTAAGAATCCAATCCATTCCATATTAGGGAAAAATTATATTCATTCCATAACTCATGCGAGAGGAAACAAAGGAGAAACCAACCAGATTTTTTACAAGAATATATAGTTTAGGGTAAAATCTGAGAACTCAAAGCCTCATACATAAGCACACTCTATTAAGGATTAAGGACCACTATCAAAAATTTGATCCCTTTACACCTAAGAGGGAAGAACAACCAAAAAAAACCCTCTACCAAGAATCGAGAGACTGAACTCACCTTTAAGGTTACAATTGGATTGAATCCACCCATTTAAGGTATTTTTTCATAGCCACATGCCCATAAATTTTCAAATCATACCAAAAGTTTTTAGACACATAATACACCCTACAATTTTCATCGAATCCACCAAGATTTTAGGGGCTTAAATACTCTTTTCTAAACATCCTTTCATAAGAGGGAAATGACTTTCTCGATGTCCACTATGAAGAAATCCAAAAGGTCCACTTAAGAGGGGAGCTACCTTGCCATAACTTTCGTGCAGCTTTCCATCTTCCTTCATAGAGGTTACCAAATCTAGCTTGAGTGATTATGGGATAGAATATTATCCTCCCCCCCAAGCTTTATTCTCATAATTGAGATGTTGAGATCGTGATGAATATATTGTTGTTGATGTTGTTTTATTATCTTACATAAGAACCCTAAGGTTGAAAATTCACAGGATGAAGATCTAGGAATTCTCTAGGAAAGAAGTGAATATTTTGTTTTACATTAAAATTCAAAGATAGCAGAGATAAACATTCAAATATGCAAGTTAGTGACCATCTTCTCATACATGTACTTTATATTAATGACATTACATTGTTAGAAACACAAACTTATAACCCATGTGAAATTAAACTTAAGAAGAAATGAGACATGACAAACTTAGGGAACTCGCATTATTTTTTTGGCCTCCAAAATTTGCAAAAATAGGAAGATATTTCTCTTTCCAAACCTAATTATACATGTGATCTTCTATGTCGCTTTGACATGGACGATTGCAAAACTATTCCATCTCTCTTCTAGATTGGAGTCGGAATTCTTTCCACCTCCACCTCACATGAAGTGGACGCCATTGTTTATCGATAGTTAGTTGGCATCCTTTTGTATTTAACGTATACTTGATTTGACATCTCCTTCAATGTTGGTCTCTTTACTTAGTACATGCAAGAGCCCCACAAAAACCATTAGAAAGAAACAAAAAGGATTCTTCAATTTATCTAGGGATAGCTCAATTTGGTATGCAATACAATTCAAGGGGATCCCCTATGTTGGTTGGTTTTACAAATTCTAGTTGGAACAACAACCCTGATGGTCAAAAGTCTACTACAAGATATGCTTTCAACCTTGGTTCCATCCCAAGCACATAGGCCTGTAAACAAAATGCCTTTTCTCTTTCTTTAGCAAAAGTAGAGTATCAAGCAACAATTCATGCAAGTCAATATGTTCTTTGGATTAAACAAATCCTTTCAAAGTTTGGATTCTAGCAATAGCATCTAACCACTCTCTAATGTGATCATTAGAGGGTCATTTAGCTTGCCAAGGAATCAGTTTAGCATTAAAGTAGAATACACATTTCTCACATGCACTTCATTCAAGAGTTTCTTCAGGGACGCGCCTTTGAAGCACTCTATTGTTGTGTAAATGATCAAATTGTTGACATTTTCATGAAGCCTCTTAGAAAAGCCAAGTTCTTAATATTTGGTCTATGTTAAACTTTCAAGAAGTTGTCACTAAGGGAGGATAAGCTCAAAGGCATTCTTTCTCCTTTCGTCACTTTGTAAATCCTTCAATCCTATTCCAATTTGTTTTTAAGGCGCGAAGTTAAGATATTTCAACACTAGGATCTAGGTTAAGTTTAACTCAATCTAAAATATTTTTGGCTTAGTGTACCGTTTTAGTGTGTTTCTTTAATGTGATTTTGTACTTAATTAATGCAATGGTCACAATCATGTCTTACACATTAGTGAAACAATGGCTCAAACATCTCCTTGATATAACAACACTCAATCAATGGTGTAACATGCAATTGGTCCTTGACTATTCATAGAGCATGGAGGCACATTTGTTGATGATCAAATTGAGAGATGTTCCTCTAAATTATTTTATGCATTAATCATTTGCATAAGTGCCATGGAATATTTCTCTCCTTAAGTGTTTTAAACACATAAATCCTGGTACCTCAATCTTTGATCTATGTGTCGGTTCTTGTCTTAAGCTGTTTGACCCACATGAATATACATGGTTTTCTAATAGGCAAGTTGTGCACTTATGGAAAAAGCACTTTGGTCACATGCACTATGGAACTCTCCTGCTTTTAAAGCATATGGTGGAGAGATTGATAGACTTCAAGGTAGAGCATATCAAGGAGTGCAATGGATGTGCACTCAACCAACATTCAAAGGTTGTTTTTCTAAGTAGTGAGCAAAACTCGTGAGAGATTCTCCAGTAGATCCATTCAAATATGTGTGGACCTATGTCTTCTTCATCATTGGCATGTAGTATGTATTATGTTATCTTCATTAACGATTCCTTGCACAAAAATTGGATTTATTTTATGAAGACTAAGGATGAAGTGTTATATGAGTTCACAAAATTCAAAGCCTGGGTTGAAAATCAAAATGGGGAAAGAATTAAGGTGCTTCAATCTAATAATGGAGGAGAGAACATCTCAAGGATTTTGATACATTTTGAATTGAAGCGTGTATCAATAGGGAGCTAATAGTGCTTTACAACCCACAATTAGAATGGGTTGACAGAGGAAGAATAGATCCATGCTCAAAACTGCTAAGATCATGATCCACGATATGGATTTGACCATGTGTTTTTGGACAGATGCATGCAACACAACAACCTATATCTTGAATTGTTGTCCTCATAAAATCATGAAGGACAAGACACCTAGAAAGGCATTTACTGGTGATACACTTGAGGTGACACATTTTCCTTTTTTTTGTTGTTCAGTTTACATTTACATCCTAGGAGAAAAGGATTGGGCTTGAATCCTCGGGTATCAAGAGTATTTGTTGGATATAGTAAGACATCCAAGGCTTACTGGATCTAGATTCCAACAAAGAGGAAGACTCTAGTAAGCAATAATGTGAAGTTTGATGAGAATGGGCAGTCATGTAGATCATAGGACTCTCCTTTAATGATTGAAGAAGGTGAAATTTTTATTGACCCAAAATTTAATACAAAATTAAAAGATAATTCATATTCAGATCTGAAAGATTCTCACGAAGGAAATGGCTCTTTATTAACTTTGAGTTTTATCAAAAAGTCAAGATGGCTTATTTCGGCATTGTAGGATGGTGAGGAACAAGTGGGAGTACTAAATCTACATTTAAGGTGAGTAACTCTCCTAAAAAGTTTTTGACTCGTGTTGCATTAATTACTTATATTCTTGTGATAGAACCTTCCAACTATAAGGTGTTGATGTCATAGTTGCCTGAGGCATCCTCACCATGTTGGCCCCAGAAGAAACGTGAAGAAAACAATTATTGTACACACTAAAAGACAAGTCGGCCCAAGAAAAGAGGACAAGTCGACGCCACTTGAAAAGTGAAAAAGACAAAATGATAAAGTATAAATAGAAGGCGCCTCCATTCATTCTCACCAAGCATTCAAGCAAGTTCAGTCCAAGCAAGAAAAACTTTGCTACTGCAACAAGGGAAGACTATTTTGGGGTTCGCTATCTTGGAGGAGATTCTCCTTTGTATTCTTGGGGTTTATCTTTATCTGGATGTACACTGATCTCTGAACTGATTATCTCTATTAGAAGGTTGTTGGGTTTTCTCCCTTAGTGGTTTCCCATATCAAAATCTTTGTATCTATTGGTATCTATTGTTTACGTGCTTGGTTATTCTTTTAGTGATCCTTTTTATTATATGCAATTGAATTATATTGCTATATCTTTATAAAATCTAACATTGTATTAGAGCAATGCTAAAAGAAGTCATTGCCAAAAACTAAGGCTCCATACTTTGGAGTGTTGCAACCTCAGTTTCATCCTGAAAAATAGCATATTGGAATTCTCCCTAGGAGAGCGCCCCTTTCTGTGGAGGCAAAATCCAGTATAAAGAATTTTCAATTGTTGACCTAATTTTGTTGGGGTCAACAACTAAAGCTCCATGTTTTCAGCCCTTTTGTCCACCGTTTGGGTTTGACCTTTGCATTCTTCAACTTGCCTTGGGAGGGCGCATCTATCTTTGGAAGCATATTTCAAATCCGAAATTTTTCATTTTTGACTTATTCTCTACCGAAATCGGGAAACTAGGGTTTCCAGTTTTGAGTTGTTATGTCCACAAATCTAGGAGAAAAGAAGGTCTATCCAACTCATCATAGGAGGGAACATTTATCTGTGGAATCATATTTGCAAGAATCCAAACTTTAGATTTGACCTAGTTCTTGCTAGGATTTCTGAAGCAGTTTTTAGGTTGCAATCAAGAAGATTAGCATGAAGGTTGAACACAGACTTGACAGGGTTTCCAAGTCTAGGGTTCCCATTAAACTTGTTGATGAGGAGGTTCAAAAGGATCTCGCTCATATACAGTATTTCAAATATTAGAGTTCAGTTACTATGCCATACAATGTCGCGATTCAAGGAAATTGGATCCCTCTCAATGCTTTAGAGGATAAAGATTACAAAGTTACATTTTATGATGGGAAGGTCCTTGCATGGCACAAGAACTCTAGCATGGACTCAACTCATGTCATTGGTGCTCGAGAGGAGAGATAATACAGGTTGAGCACACAACCAGTTCATGCATTGGTACATGATTCCACCAATTTGAGTGAGTTATGGCACATGAGACTTGCTCATCTACATATAAAGCTCTTCCATCATTGAGAACGATGGTGACATGACTTCTAGTATTCTCCATGTTAAGATGATGTGATTGTCATAAGTAATGCATGAAGATCCAAGTTGTGATGGAATTCCAGCAAGAAGATGAAGATCAAAGGACATTTGTGATTCCTACAAGGAGGTAGTGGAATCCCACCCACAAAACAATACAAGATAAGTATTTGGATTATTGCTCTTGTAGATTAGATATGTTTGTTTTGAACATATTTTCATAACAAGTTGTATGCAGAGGTATATTAGGAAGGTTATGGAGCATGTAGTTCTTTTATTGACAAACAATAGGATCATGTATTACCCATTATGTATATGATTTTTTAAATAGCCTATAATGATGCACAACATTCCATGAACCCATCTAGGATGATATCTCCTTCTAACATGCTTAGAGTAGAGCAAGCCCTTGATAACATGTTCTAATGGAGATAGCAGACATCCAGATAGTTACTGTATGTGTGTTGCGCTGAAGCATCGGCTAAGATGCTTACATAACTATGTAAACTAGTGTCATTACATTGAATTGATTGAATTTGATAATGCAATGTCAATAACTATCTTACTGAATTTGACTTGTAAGGAAAGACCATATGCCGTGGCCTACAAGAGACTTGCTCTAAAGAATAAGCGATAGACATATAGATCCTGTCAATATTCAATGATCAACATAGAGCAGATTGATCAGAAGCATGACTCTCAGCTTAGACTACAAATCAGGAAGAAGGATGGCTTCCATAGAAGTCAAAGATGTTTAGCAGCGACGGCAAACAAACAAGGACCTAATACATCCAGCTATATGTGGATGCATGACCCACAGATCCAGAGGATCTTATATAGAGATTCGTGATTGATAGCAAAAGGCTCCAAAAAATGTTGGCCTCTACTACAAATGTTTGTTCCTTCGATGAGTTTTGGAAAGTAGCTGATTTCCAGTTGGGTTCGTGACAAATAACAAAGCTAGAACTTTCAAGCAAGAAGGGATCATTTGTGGGATAATGTGAGTCTTTGAAGGCTTATAGGATTTACATCCCGGACAGATTGAAGTAAGTAGAGATGTATCCTTCGAAGAGGAGGTGGATTTCAGAAAATCTAGATGATCTGATATGGAGATTAATGATGAGGAGCTGGTGGCTTCAAAGGAGATTGCATCATCTCCCCCTCTAGCATTTCAAATGGATCCAACTAAGAAAGTTGAGCCAATTGATCCCATTGATCCAGTAGAACCAAGTGATGTTCCCAGAGATGTTGTGGTGGGTCGGAAGAGGCCTATATGGGCACAATTGACTTATCGTTAGATACAAAGGGAGTTAGCCCTTGCGATGAAGATATTGGCTTATTAAATGCTGTGGTAGAAACCTAATGAGATCTTCTTAGGTTAATGAAGAACACATTTGATTGTCTTAAGCAAATCAAGCATGATGATTGGGTGTACATGACTACATTGATGACAATGTTATTTTGACCCATACAAATAGTTGAAGGATCCTTGATGTACCTGGTCGTTACCAGGATGGATACTTACAATTTTAGTAAGGAACTGTGCTCATTTTCTCTGTCAAAGCTAGAGTTTAGATTGGCACCTGTAGTGATTTCTCATATAGGCTGATGGACTAGCCCATGGATAGATCCAAAAAGGGAGCAAGATGCTTAGATGTAGAGGGAGCAGGGCGCTCCAGCATAGAGGGAGATGTGATGAGCATGTGTGCAATATCGGACAAGTGTTCCCACAGTATTATGTTGGGTATATGTTATATTCTTTGCATGTGTGTGGGAGGTGCGCTTGCTAGCGACGCGCCTGACGATCCCTATCGACACCTTTACGGAAACAAGTCAGTACCGACTTGTTTCCATTTGGAAACGGTAGTTAGGTCATTTCCAATGTCGGAAATGGTCATTACACCATTTCCTACGCAAGTGCAGTGGGCTCGATTTTTTGGGTTGTTTTGGCTATTTTGGAGAATTTTCTAAAAATATGTAATTTAATCTCGGTTAAGGTATTGGGGTCTATTTTATAATCTGGGTGAACGGATTAAGGTATTGGATATTGCGGAATACCTATATTGTATTGTGAGTTATTCCTAATGAGAATGAGAAAATAGGAGGTGTTGCTCCAAGGTTTGTTGGTTTTCCCGTTTAAGGGTTTCCAAGGTAAATATCTTTGTTTTATGTGTGAATGATGTGGTGTAATCTTTATTTTGCTTTAAAGAATCAGTATGATTTGCTTCTCTGCACAAGTTTAAAATTTACAAGTGGTATCGGAGCTCAATTATTAGCATCAAGGGGACATCTTTGTTATTGAGGATTCGACACGGTTGATAGATCTTAGATATGTGATAAACCTAGGTTTAGTAGGAGCTTTGCAGTGTTGATTTATGCATTGAAAGAGAATGGTGAACAGTTCAAGAATTGAGATCGAGAAATTCAACGGCCAAAACTTTTAGCTATGGAAGATCAAAATGGAGGATCTTTTTGTAGATCGAGAATAGTGGATTGTTGTAGATCCGGGTACAAAACCCACTGGAACGTCACAAGTAGATTGGGATAAATTAGAAAGAAGGGCAAGGAGTACAATTAGACTGTGCTTATCAGACTCTGTGTTGTTGAACGGAAGATAGTGCCGTAAAGATTTGGGGGAAACTAGGGAGTTTGTATCAATCAAAATCCCTTGTGAACAAGTTGTTTTTGCAAAAGAAACAGTTTCATCTCAAGATGGATGAAAATGACATAATGACAGAGCATATGAATGTCTACAATACTTTGGTAAGTAATATAACCTATGTTGGCATTAAAATGGCTGAAGAAGATGAATGTATTACATTATTGTGTTATTTGCTAAATTCTTGGGACAACATGATTGTTGCAAAAGGTAGTGCTAGTCAAGCGACCTTAAAATTTGATGAAATAGCCTCATCCCTACTATCAGAAGAGATGAGGCAGAAAACCATGGATTATCATAGCATGGATGCCTTGCCTGTGAGAGGTCGCCCCCAGAAGAGAAACAAAAATAAAGTACCTAGGGGCGATCTAAATTTAAGGGTAGACCTAAATCCTCGGGAAAAGGAATAAGGAAGTGTTATAAATGCGATAAATTTGGGAACTATAAAAAGGAATGCAGATCTAAGAATGTTGAGAAA
Source organism: Pseudotsuga menziesii (assembly GCA_001517045.1). NCBI lineage: Eukaryota > Viridiplantae > Streptophyta > Pinopsida > Pinales > Pinaceae > Pseudotsuga > Pseudotsuga menziesii. The sequence continues at coordinate 8,102 of LPNX010144581.1, read as the reverse complement.
GAAAAAGGGATCTGAGGATATCCCTTCCACAGAGCCAAAGACCTCCTCAAAAGAAGGAGGGGATGTGTGCCTAGCCTCCACAGGTAATCATTCAAAACGTGATATATGGTTGATTGACTCAGGTGCGTCATGTCATATGACCCCTCATAGGCAGTGATTCTATGAATATGAAAAGTACAATAGAGGATATGTGCACTTGGGAGATGATTCACCTACCGGTATTGTTGGGTGCGGTTGATTCAAGTTGAAACTTAAGGATGGAAGGATTAGAACTCTACCTAGTGTGCTACACATTCCAAATCTAGCGAGAAACTTGATATATGTCGGAAAGATGGATGTTGCAGGTGTAAATACTGTGTGGAGATGGTGGTTGCAAAATGGTTCAAGGATCAATGGTATTGATGAGGGGAGTTCAGTATGGAACTCTGTACAAACTATTGGGGAGCACCATCATCAATGAATGTAACAGTTCTGTTGAACCTAAGGAAGGAGGTAAAGATGACAGAACCTTGACTGCATTAGGCAAAAAGACGATGCTATTGCATCAAAGATTGGGGCATATCGGAGAAAAGGGCCTTCAAGCATTACAAGATAAAGGTATGGTTGAAGGTATGACTAATTGCACTCTGGATTTTGATTTCTGTGAACATTGCATATATGGAAAACAGAACTGAGTAAGATTTGCATCTGGTGCTACAAGAGTAAAGGGAATTCTAGACTTAATACACAGTGATGTGTTTGGACCTATTCATGTTCCATCATTAGGTAAATCTATGTATTATGTTTCATTTATAGATGATTTCTCAAGGAACACATGGATTTATTTCCTTCAAAAGAAATCTGAAGTATTTGCTAAGTTTAAAGAATTTAAGGCTCTTCTAGAGAATCAGACAGAAAAAAGAAAATAAAGGTATTGAGGACAGATAATGGTGGAGAGTTCTGCAGGAATAAATTCGAGGACTTCTACAAGAAGTGTGGTATAGAAAGGCAAAAGACTACTCCATACACACCTCAATAGAATGGAGTTGTCGAAATGATGAATAGGACATTGATGGAAAAGGCAAGAAGCATGCTAAGCAATGTTGGGATAGGACAAGAATTATGGACAGAGGGGGTGCAGACAGCATGTTACTTGGTAAATCGATCCCCCACATCAACATTGGTTGAAAAAACTCCACAAGAGGTATCTACTAGTAAAAAACCCTCTATTAAGCATCTGAAAGTTTTTTAATGTGATGCTTATGTACATGTTCCAAAGGAGAAAAGGAGCAAGTTGGAGAACAAAGCTGAAAAATGTATCTTTATTGGCTATAAAGATGGTATGAGAGGATATAAGCTTTGGAATCATCTAACTAAGAAGATTGTTTACAGTGGAGATGTTGTGTTTAGAGAGGTCAAAGAAGTCCCTAGACAGGAAGTGACTCCAGTGAAAAAGGAACTAGAGAAAATAGAGTTTGAGTTAGAAGGTGAAGAATCTGACTCAATAGAAGAAGTTGAATCGGAAGAAGAAGAACCTCATACTCCAGTTTTGAGGAGATCATCTCGAGAAAGAAGGAAACCAGAAAGGTATTCCCCTCCTGATTTTTGCTCTCATTTTTCTTTGTCTATTACTGATGATAATCCTAGAAAAGTGAAGGAAGTTGTTGATTCAGAGGATAGTGGTCTTTGGAAGAAGGCCATGGTTGAAGAAATCGATGCCTTGGACAAAAACGAAGCTTGGTATCTAGTTCAGTTACCGGTTGGAAGAAAAGTCATTGGAAGCAAATGGTTGTTTAAAAACAAATTAAATGCAGAAGGTAAAGTGGAGAAGTACAAAGCCTGCTTGGTAGCAAAGGGTGTTGATGAAATTGTCATTGATGCCAACATGGATGTCATTGATGCCACCACCTTGTTGAAGATGTTGACGAAGTCCTGCTGATGATAGTCCTGAGTTTGACAAGGCATCAAGTAGCAACTGAGCTCTCGGTGGACTAAGAACCTATGGAGGAGTGGACTGAGGCTGCTCAAAATTGCAGATCTAAAATGTTGCAGACAGGCAGCTCCATTTTTTTTGTTAACATACAGTCCACGTTTCTTTTGATTGATGTGAGCAGACTTTAGCAAATTCTTTGTGCTTGAACAGCATGATTATTGGTTTTTGATGTGATCAGATCTTGGTGTTTTCTTTGAGATAAAAACAGTATAAACATGATATTTTCTATACAGTAAAGTCACATGATTATCCTCAGCTCTGATCATCTACAGAAGAGAAAGTTGTTGGCTGTCAAGAAACTGGACACCTCAGCTTCCATGTTGCAAAAGGATGATGTTTTTTTTTGGAAGCGGTCTCAAATATTTCAAAGCTTCAACACAACAATATTGTAGAGCTTGTTGGTTATTGTGTTGAGCACAGCCAGCACTTACTTGTTTATGAATACATGAGAAATGGTACTCTTCGGGACATACTCCATTCAGGGGATGCAGGGGATGAGCTGAACAAGAAATTCTCATGGAATGTTCATGTCAGGATAGCTTTAGGAGCAGCTAGGGCTCTTGAGTACCTCCATGAAATCTGCCAACCTTTTGTAGTTCATCGAAACTTCAACTCTGCAAATATTCTCCTGGATGATGAACTCAGTCCCCATCTATCTGACTGTGGTCTCGAAGCCTTTACATCTTTTGGTTCTGAAAGTCAAGCTACAGCCAACGTGCCAGGTTCATTTGGTTATAATGCTCCTGAGTTTGCAATGTCAGGCATCTATATTGTGAAGTCGGCCCAGATCATTGCTATGTCGGCTTCAAGATTAAAAAAATTATAATAAATTTTTTTTTAAGTCGGCTCAATAAAATATATATTGCAAGTCGGCTCCAATATTCAAATTAAAAATTTTATAGCAAGTTGGCCCTAAAATTATGGAGGAGAATCTAGTATATATACCCCCTTTCGTGCTTTCATTTTTGGCTTACAAGAATTCGTGGGAGAGCTCTAAGGAAAGCCGCAGTTAAACTAAAGATTTTTTTGGAGCAGCTCGCAGCAATTGAGGAAATTCTCGGTGGAACAGCAGTCTGAATCTTTTTCTTTTTTTTTCCAAGGGCATCCACGAAGGAGCAGTGTCTCTGTGGAAATTTCAGTGCAATGCTCTGATTTTGTCTGAGGAAAACTCGGGTGGTCTCAACACGTAACAAGATTGGCAATTTCAGGATGAATGCAAATATCTGGCCACAAAATTACTGCGAGAAGTAATTATAGCCACAAAAGAATCTGGTTAAGTGAACGATATAAGGAATCCATACATTTCGCTAGTAGGCATTGAACCTCAATTTGGAATGAAACACAAGCCTGACATATTTTTCTTCTCATGGAAAGCAGGACCCTGATTCATTCATTTTGAGTTGATTTGAATTTTGGTGTACCTAGAAGAGGCCAACAAACAGCTGTTGAAAGTTGATGCTAGATTAAGATAAGAATTATGTCAGGCATGCACTTGAAACACCATGCAAGGAACCAATCTGCTATAAAGCAATTCACAAGTAAAAGTAATTTTTAGAAAGATAAGGGAGATCATTGAAGTTAGAGGTGATCGAGGGGAACCAGTAATTGATTGTAGGTTTCCAGGTATTCTAAATATTACACAGAGAGGTTCCGGGTGGAAGATGTAAGTCATGAGGGTGTCCTTTATGGCACACTTTCTTTCCAGGTTTTTCCTTAAGCTTATGTGAAGGGATGTTCGATACTTTGTATTATATTATTCACTCAACCCTGTTGTTCCTCCTGCCAATACTTTTCAAGGTCACAGTTTGTATTCTTTCTAAGAAGGATTTTCACTCAGTAGCTGGTATGTGTACAGCGTTATGCTGGATTGTGACATCTGATTCTAGCGAGGAACTGGAGATGAAGGCAGACATATACTCAGGTGACAGCTAACATCCGGTGATGACCGATATCACAGTGCATGGGAGGCCATTCTCAGACTAACTCAAACTTGACATGGTAAAGGCAAGGATCATTGATTCTCTGAAAGTGATCAGAACTGCATTCATTGTTTGCTTCAGGCGTGTCTTCACTGTTAACCACAACAGAGTGTGTCATTGTTGAGCCTCCCAAGGATGAGAAGGAACCCCTAGCTATGGAGTGCTGAAAAGCATATGGTGTGCATTCTACATGGTGTCCTGTTCTGAAGTCCACAGACCGAGGTTGATGCTTGGCTTAAAACACTTCCACAGACTGAGTAATGATTGTGCATTCATCTACTAGTTTCACTGTGTCAAAGGCTGACTGTGGGATGAACAGTCCAAGCTTGATTTGAAGTCTGTGATAACATGCATAGATAAAGGTATGTACAGCAAAGTTTTAAGCTCAGAAATTGACCAGCAGCAGAGGATTTACACAGTCATGAGTTTAGCTTTGCAAGTGAGATGATGTTTACACAGTAATATGTTCATATATGCTCAGAGACTATTGATTGAGGTAAAGCACTCCACTCACTGCCTACCTTATGATGATGTCTAACCAGCACACAGTCAAGCAGTGACATACAGCATGATGATGATGTGATACATGCATGATGCACTCCTATACTGTTGAAGTGAAGAGTGACATGCTTGAAATAGTGACAGTCACAGTGACGTTTTGGCAGTCAAACATTGACCTCACTTTGAGTGCCATGATGTTGATGTTGCATAGTGAAGACTATGATGTATGCTTAATGACAGTGACACATTGAAGTGGACAGTTGTTGGTATTGATTTAGGGTTCCACCTCAGCATATACACAGACCAAGTGTCAATGAGACAGATGTGTTGCTTGACAAGAAGTTGACAGCCCCAAGTTGTATGACAGCCCTAGGATGACAATCCTTGGTTTACACAGTGAACCAATTAACATGCAGTGACATGACAAAACAACGACTTGACTATGAACAAGTTGATGAGAGATGACCAAGTGATATGCTTGACTGGGAATGGTTGAGAGTAATGTATGCATAACTGGTTTGATAGTGACACCTACAGCATAAGATATGACAAGCTGACAACAAATTTCATGGCAGCAGCAGACTTGACATGTTGGTTGATGATGCTTCTTGAGCAGAGGGATGATCAGAGGTATATGAGTGCAGCAGATTGATGACAATCAGAGATTGACATCAAGCTTACAACCTGAGTCTTGCATGTGATGATGTGACAGAGACCTCTTGTGTGTGATGACTTGACAGTGAGCAGCGTTGATGATGATGCTTAAGCAGCATAAGAATAGACTAGAGTGTTGAGCAGATGATCAGTACAGTGTTTCACGGAAACTCGCACCCCACGCCCCGGGGGCTTGGGGGCTCCTCCAGAAACGTTTCCTCACGCCCCCAAAAATGCGAAACTTCAGGAAACGCAGGAGGGGGCACGCCTCCTAGCTCTGAACGACGCCCCGCTTGTGGGGGGAGCCCACACGCCCCTCCCCGAAGACGGGGGGCTCCCACACGCCCCCCCACGATTTTGCTTTTTTTAATTTTTTAAAATTCGAATTTAAAAAAATACAAAAAAAAACAAAAACAAAATGCATAAATGATCAAGTAAACCCTAAATTATTCTTACCTACATCGTGACTCAATTATTTTCTCATTTCCGCTGCCGTGAAGCAGTGAGGCTGCCACATAAGTGTTGAGCTCGTGTTGAGTCATATGACCGCGTGAGTTTGCAGGAGTGGAGTGTTGCATTTTGCATGAGTGTTGCAGTTTGCAGGAGTGGAGAGGAGAGGAGCTCGTGGTCGCATGCTTGAAGCCTGAAGGAGCTCATGGGTCGCCGAACTCTGCTTGCTCACGAGTCACCATTGTTGAAATCTGCTCACCATTAATCGACTGTAAGTTGTTAATGCCTTGTTGACTTAGCGCTAAGAAAAGATTTCAACTTCTAAATTTGTGGATTCTATGATGATTTGATCATTTGCAAGCTCATATGACTAGTATGGGTGGGATTTTGGAGCTGGTTTGTGTTTAGGGACAATCTTAACACTAAAAGGGGCTGTTGTCATAAAATATCAGATTTAAAACCTACAAGACAGCAAGCTAAAATGCACAAGGAAGAGGAATTTCAAATACCCACATGGTAGGAATTTTCAAATTATACAAACAATCAAATAGTTTAAGGGTAAACTAATGCACTCAGTGGACAGTGGATATAAGAAAGGTCAATTTGTCTTACTGAAACCGCCTGTGGAATGTGGCTCGAAATCTAACAATCTTTTTTTTTTGCAATATTTATAATCTCTATTTTTTACTAAAATACCCAGACGATGATGCCAGCCTAAAAAACCTGGACAATGATGCCAGCCTGGTTCTTGCTGCAGTAAGCACTCCACTACTTACTTCCAGACCACAGCCCAGCCAACTTATTTATTATTTCACACTATTTACTATTTAAGAACTAGTGCCCAACCCGAGGGCAAATGGAATCACCAACTTCATATTTTCATTTATAAACATTCCCCAAGAAGACAGCAAAAGCTACAACCATATAAATGATAAGAAAAGATTTAAGGGTACTAATTTTAAAATTTATTTCCCCTGTTTCATTGTTTTCTGTTTTTAACTTTTTTATAATTTTAAATTTCATCAAATCTGGCTGCCTGGAAATGAAGAACCCTTGCCTGGAAATGAAGAACCCTTGCACTGCTTGTTGTTTTCCAAACGACAAGAAGAATAACTTTCACAAGCTGCTGCTCACAATAAGAAGAGTTACGACCTCCCTTTCATCTTGCACAGTATACATTGTACAATACACAGACTGCCTGCTACAGGATTAAATTTATTTCTCCTGTTTCATTGTTTTCTGTTTTTTATAATTTTAAATTTCATCAATTGTTTTATCATTTATGTGAATTGCTGTTTCATGCTATGTGCCTTTTAACTTTTAAGTTTTATTATCTAAAAACACTGAACAATGAAATTAATAAATTATACAAGGTCTTTTGCAAGTACAAGGACACTTGTGTATGATCTTTTTGTTATTTTTTTTTTTACATTTCTATCCCATTTACATGTTTGATTTGTATTCATGAAATTTTAAAAAAAAAATCTAAATGTTCATTGTTTTGTTGTAGCAGGTTGCCAAAATTGCAAAATTAAACTACACCTAGTAGTTTTGATTTTCAAACCAGCAATATGAGCAACTCTAGCAATGGCAACAGTAGTGGTAGCAATGAAAGTGACTCTGAATTTCAGACAGGGGGTAACTCTAGTGTTGGATTTGGGACAGAGATTGGAAGTGGGAGTCGGAATCCCTCATCAACCAGGTCAAATCAGAATGAAGGAGAAGGTAATGCCGATCTCAACCCATCAAAATCATTGGCTCATTATGCAAAGGGGACATTTGATCCCAAGAAACCACTTTTGCTATATGCAAGCCTAGTAGATGCTCCTTCACACAACCAAAGAGGAAAGAGAAGTGGTGGTGGATCACGTCATTGGGTATGCAATGTTTGTGGCCATACTTGGGTTGGGAGTTATAGTCGGGTTAGACAACACCTTTTGAGCATTGGTGGCAAAGGGGTTTCTGTGTGTGCGAAGCTAACCTTGTTGCAAAGAAATGAGCTTATGAGGTTGCAAATGGCAGCAGATGCTAAGGGCACATTCTCTAGCCAAAATGTAGCATCAACAGAAGATCGCAATGCAAGTTCTAAAAGGAAAACTAACCCATCTACTCGTATGCCTCCACCATCTATTGATACATCTTCATCAAAAAAGAAGGTTTCTCGTTCTTGTGCTATAGGGCCAACCATTACAAAGATGTATGGCAAGCTTAAAAGTGAAGATACAGATGATGCCATTGGCAAATTCCTTTTTGCCAATGGCATTCCTTTCCATGTTACTCGTACTCCTTATTATAAGGAGATGGTTCGTTCTATTGCATCATCGGGACCCTCATATGTGCCCCCAGGTGAGCACAAGGTGAGGACAGTGATTTTAGAGAGGCAGGTGTCCAATATTACCGTGCAGAAAGAGCAGATGAAAGAGGTATGGGTGAGGTCAGGTTGCTTTATTGTTATGGATGGGTGGACAGACATTACCAAACGCCCACTTATTAACATCATAGTTACATGCGTAGATGGGCCATTCTTTCTCAGAGCTATTGATTGT
>LPNX010144579.1:209786-226735 GCA_001517045.1 Pseudotsuga menziesii | reverse complement strand
ACCTCATCCCATCTCTCCTTGAATTTGTTTCTTTGATGCTATCAAAAGCAACTTGCATTTGGGCTGTGACTTTTGCAGGGAAACCATCACAAACTACATATTCTCATTGGATTCTCACTTTGTGGTGTTTTAGTATGCTTATGGCCCCAAACATAACAGCCAGGCAATATTTGCACTTGACTTGCTTTGATCCACCTGGAGACAATGTTTCCATGCTTGATCAAGAGTCCTATTAGGTTTGGACTTAGGAACCATGGATAAGAATCAAGATTGGCAGAATTATGGAAGAATTAAATGATTGGCATACTCTAATAAATGTATGATAGAATTAGATGATTAGCATGCCCTTATAAATGTATGGCATAATCTAGCAGATTGATTAAAAATCTTAAAACCGAACCTTTCATACTCTATCAGATTCATAAAAATATAATAAAATATGGAAGTATGATATAGAAAAGAATATCAAAAGAATATACTTGGACTGTGAACATACCTCCTTCACACATCAACAATGCATCCTCCTTGAGTCCTTCACATGACAAAAACACAGCCAATAAAACACTACAATGTGAACTTAGCCTCTTTAACAGACTGACAAACACACTTGTGAATAAAAATGCTCCCCACAGTCACGTTTACAATGAATAAGACAATGAAATGGGAGAGTGTTTATATTAAACATTGAATTTAAGGTTTTTGCTTCCATTTTTTCCTTTTAAAATCTGTTTTAACCGCCACATTTCCACGCTAGGTTCCACTTTTGTGTTCTGGATTGGGATTGTTATTATCAAGGAGAGATTTGCGTGTTTGGCCAAGCTTCCAAGTCCCAACTCTCTAGGCAAGTCTGAGCTGAGTACTCTTCTCAGTGGAGACTCATGTAGAATAGGAGGGATTTGGGAGTCTACCACGATTCAAACATCACTGGTTGATGTTTATAGAGACCAAGAATACATTAATGTAACTTCAGCTTGCAGTCATCTGGGACATGTGTTACATATGCATGATCAACACTTAGTCAAAAAGTACATTTAAGACACTTGACCAATATTTGTATAGGATAGGGGGAGGACAGAGCATGTCAACCTTGGGACTTGTAGCAATCTACTTTGAGATTGACAAAGTTGTTTTCCCTCGAGGAACACAGCCAAAAGGGTAAAGTCCTTTTTTTCTCTTTGTTAGATGCTAACCTTGTAGTTTTCAATGTTGATTTACAAATTCTCACCAGTACAATAGGTATTTTATACTTTGACAGGAGACTAAGAACACACTGTGTGGAATCTTATGAAACATAAACTTACAGTTAGACAATGCATGCATTACTCAAAAGGCATACACACCATCCCATGAAAGAAAATACTATATCCTTATGCCAGAAAACATATTCAAGAAAATGAGTTTATTTAAGATGGAGGTATGGAGGTAGCAAGGATACTAATGCATCAACTTGGGTATTTGCATCTAAGTCTGCTTCTAGTTCCAAGTAGAGCTGCTCTCCAATATATGAGGTTAAGTATGTTTTTGATCAAGAAAGTAGTTCTGTTTCAGCTTTTAGTGCGCTTAGGAAAGATGAGGTAGCTAAGGGTGCCCGGTTAAGCAAGGATGCCAAAAAGTTGGATCCTATTGTATACTCTAATTTTATTACTTCTCTAATAAGCTTCAGGAAGCGGTTAGGATGGGCATTGTAAATACCCTTCCACTGTGTTACTGTTCAAACTTCAAACTAGCAGGCTAGATGTGTAGCATCAAGAGTGGGCTTATGCTAGTGAATGGCAATCATAGGAGAGGCTTGGACTACTGTCACCTTTGTCCAAGCTCTCAACTTCTTCGGGATCCTATTATGTTTCAAGGGGAAAGCCCTTTAATGCACCTGCCAACGTAATTTCTAACACCACTACCTCCAATAACCTTAAGACAAGATCAATGCCTTCAATGGAGTCAAACATAAAATGAGGAAGATACACTAGAGACATTTTATCAGTCAAGTATTTGTTCAATATGGATATTATAGCATAATCATCCCACTAATACAATTGTTTAGCATATGATCTATATGAAATGCAAGCCTGCAGTAAGTACAATCATCAATTCTCTGTCAAACATCAATATTAGATAAGAATGCTTGTAATTGCAAGATGCCAATGATTTATCAAGATATAACAGCCATAGGATTCAATCCAAGGAAAGACATTAATCATGACAGTTGATTAGCAGCCTGTAACTTTCACTCAGATTAACAGTGGTAGTCAATAGGTTACCTCTATCTACACTTTAGCAATATGTGACATGGTTTATCACTCAACAATAGTATCCATTCAATTGTAAGGTAAGTAAACTATTATTACCAGTAACAAATATGTCATTTGTATCAACAATTACTAGCCAAGAAAAGGAGATATCATCATTCACCTGTTGCACTTGAACACCTTAAGACAAACGTACATATATTCTGGTGGTATAATTACACCCTTTTATTAATAAAATTCACTGTTCATGAGTATAAATATCAGCCACAATGTTATTCAAACTTCAGCTGCAAATTGGTAATAGTTGACAGTGCAAACTTGATTTAGTATCTCATGATAAAGGTCTAGAAGAAAAGCCTCAGAACTGTTCCACTCATACTACTTTAAGGAGAATAAAGGGTCTGAAAAATCAGACAACAAACCTAAGTCAAGTATTTGTTCAATATGGATATTATAGCATAATCATCCCACTAATACAATTGTTTAGCATATGATCTATATGAAATGCAATCCTGCAGTAAGTACAATCATCAATTCTCTGTCAAACATCAATATTAGATAAGAATGCTTGTAATTGCAAGATGCCAACTATTTATCAAGATATAACAGCCATAGGATTCAATCCAAGGAAAGACATTAATCATGACAGTTGATTAGCAACCTATAACTTTCACTCAGATTAACAGTGGTAGTCAATAGGTTACCTCTATCTACACTTTAGCAATATGTGATATGGTTTATCACTCAACAATAGTATCCATTCAATTGTAAGGTAAGTAAACTATTATTACCAGTAACAAATATGTCATTTGTATCAACAATTACTAGCCAAGAAAAGGAGATATCAGCATTCAAATGTTGCACTTGAACACCTTAAGACAAATGTACATATATTCTGGTGGTATAATTACACCCTTTTATTAATAAAATTCACTGTTCATGACTATAGATATCAGCTACAATGTTATTCAAACTTCAGATGCAAATTGGTAATAGTTGACAGTGCAAACTTGATTTAGTCTCTCATGATAAAGGTCTAGAAGAAAAGCCTGATAACTGTTCCACTCATACTGCTTTAAGGAGAATAAAGGGTTTGAAAAATCAGCCAACAAACCTAAGTCTTTAGTTGATAGCCATCCTTATTTCCATATTGAAGTGGTAATAGGGTTCCCAAATTGATTCAACATGAATTTACCAATACCTTGAAAGCACTAAATTAACTCTTCTAGAACAAAAAAAACATTATTACTGGCCATTGTAGCACCTACCCCTATCCTTACATGTGATCCATTTCCAATCTTCTAGGCCATAAATATTCCAATTAGAGGAAATGTCAGTGTCAGAGATTTTCAATGGTTTGACATTATGAGGAAGAGCCTCTTATACCTGTTGTAGAACTGATTCCAAATTTGCAAGTTGAGTTGTAAAACAGTCCAACAATAACTAGGAAGTTCAAATCCTTTCATAAAGGTAATTTGATAGGGACCATCAACCTTCCAAAGGAATGAGGTCTTATCCATGTACATGTTAGAGCCATGTTGGCATTGATACCATATAGGCAAGAGTTACACAAGGTAGTTTTAGGAAGTTTCTTCTAAGCTTTATCTTTTCTTGTTTTTGTGCTCTTAGTTCACTTGGGACAAAAAGAAAGAGCAAGTGAGGAAAACACAGAAAAGAAAGAAGCAAGGATTCAATCACAGTAGGATGCAAACCTGGACCAAGACTAGAATTAGTCACTGATGCCAATGCACAAGGCAGAGTGTAATGATATGTAATTGTGCTTTGTACAGTCATTCTCTCATGGAATAATTTTTCTTCCTTGGATGTTTTCTCTGTTGTATAATGAATCTTTAATCTTGTTGCTAGTCTACTTTCATTCTTTCTAAATCCCCTACTCTATTGTTGCTTTTGCAAGCATAAATCAAGACATATATAAAGCAAGTTGTGCCTTGTTTCTAGGCATCTTCATTACAGTAATATGTATTGGTAGGTGTTTCAAGGCATCCTTTAGCAGTTTTGATTTCTTTAAAATAAATTTGTTTACATAAAGTGGAGAATGTTCCTCACACAAAGACTATTATTTTCATGTTGTTGGTACCAAGTCAATGACTTAAAATCCTGTTTAGTTTGATGTGGAATCTAGAACTCATTTAGATGTTTCTTCACATGAAAACTCTTCTACCCTTGCAAATGGGCCAAAGGTGGTGATTCCAGACATTACTAAATTTGACATGGATCCCATAGCTATGACAATAGCTTCTCTTACATGTCACGTAGCTAAGAGACAAATAGGAAACACCATAAAAACAAAGACAATCTGTAAGCCTTTGATTGTCGGCTTTAAATTTCTTCAATTCTACAACATACCTCTGTTACGAAGTCAATAGACAGAGTGTGATTGGTTGCTGCAATCCTTAGCTTGCTGTTCAAATTTTCAGTTATCTGTATAATTCTAGATTTATCATTCTTGCTCTTTTGAGAGGTTTTCAGTTTTAACCTACTTAAGGTTTGTGAGAGTGCAGATCTATGTTCCACTTTGAACTTCAAACCAAAAGTTTGCATACCTTTGAAAAAACATTTTAATAGTACAATTCAGTACAAGCAATTTTCCGTGGATAGGGTTCAAGATAAAAAAAGTAGAATTCGTTCCTTTGTAACAATGAACCAATTAAATTCATAGATAAATTCTGCAAAAAATGTACTTCATTAGCTAAGGCAACGATGAAGTTAATGACCATACCTGTTCAAAGGTTACAAATTTTCCCAAGATTAGTCAAGGACTGTAAGGTAATTCAAACCTATTTGTCATTTGACCAAATCTGGAACATTTCCACCAATCAGGCATTGAACCATAACCAAAATCTTAAAAAGACCTAAACCGTGTTGTAACTTCAATATATTGTTGCCTAACAGGCATCAGTCTTATTACCCCAAACACACAAATTGTAACCCACATATTATAAATCACACAATATACAGTTGATGTTCACTGCAGTATTTGAATGTGCCACTCTCAGTTTTCCATAAAGCCTAAAAAGCAGTAGTCAATAATCACTGCAGCCAGATTGTGGACCCTTGCCCCTAACATAAAGTAGAGTTATCCTACGAGGAGAGATTAAAAAAATGAAACTGTCATTATCATGATACCTATTGCCATGTGCCCAGAAGCACCATTACAATTTAAATCTTTGAGAAACTATCCTGCAATAAATTTAAAAATAATTGGATTTACTCTTTAATTCCCTTATCAACAAATCACTACCATACCATGATTCTTGAATTCCCTTATCAACAAATCACTGCCATACCATGATTCCTAAGATGTGACAAATCACTACCATTACCATGAAAACTACCATATTTGATTATTGCCCATCCTTGTATATCATCTAGGGAACTCATAGCTCTACTTTTCATGGCATAAAAGTACATAAATCCATCTTAAGTAGTGACCTATTCAGCTAAGAGGGATCCAATCCAAATACTGATGGTGCAAAGCTGGCAGTGCAGTCTTTTTAGACCTCTCAGCTTAAAATATCGAAGGTTAGGATTGCTTATGCTTTTGTGAGGGGATCTACTTTTATGTCTGTGAGGGGGAGTTATTTTGTTCCAGGCCAGGGGCAAAAACAGAAGTTAAAATAATATTTTCATTAGGAACAACTGTTTCTGGGCTGGGCATGTTCATTGGAAAATTCTTAACTGCAGCATCGGACTTCTTTGTAGCTGATAGTTTAGTCACAGTAGTGAATTGTGAACCAAATATGTCTCCGCTGGAAACCACTAAAACAGCTAAAGGAGTTGAACCATAAATTCTCTCAGTAGTAGATGATGTTGAACAAGAAGATTTCATTTGTAGAGCCTCCAATGAAATGAGGCTAGTTTCTTCAGCCCGAGTGAAAGGTTTGATAGATCCAATGTTCCACCAGACTATGCCATAGTTTCCAAATTTATACCTGAAGATGTATGCACAATATCAGACCTCACAGAAGTAGCATTTGATGATGATACAACTGCCACTAAAACTGACGTGTTTGGCTGCTGATGTAAATTAATTGAGTGGCCATATGATCCTGCTGGTATTGCTGAGTTGGAATTTTATTTGTGAGGATTGTTGAAATCCAAAACAAAGATTCTACAGGAGCCAAAACAAATGTCCAAATGAATACAACACCCTATTATGGATATTCTGGAAACCACAACATACATAAATCCTAGTTGTAGGTCACGTATTTTATTTTTCATGTCTCTTTCTTTCCAACTCAGGCTACAAGGTACTAAAAAATATTATTTGAATTTAGGACATTATTGTTAAGTTATCTTTAGTTTGTACAATCTAAACCATATGTCAACATTTATTGAATGCTTTTAATCTTGTGTCCTGGCTATGTATCATAGGAGCTGCAATTTTGATATGTTTTTGTCATATCTTAAGGAAATTGAAGTGTGATGCCAAATATTCATTTTTTTTTCATTGAATGTACAGATTGTAGAATCACATATTCAGCCTGGAGAATTATGTACTAGGCAGGAATATGCCCGATGGTTTCTTTCTTCAAATTCACTGTTGTCAAGGTAAAAGTTAAGAAAAATATGGTTTTCATCAAAGAACTGAATGTGCAAAGCTTAAACCCATTTTCCTAACAGATTTTCAAGAGGTCTGTATAAACTATAATCTTCTAAATATCACGTGTGTAGAAGTCCAAGCAACAAGGTGTTTCCTTTAGTATACATTGAAGGTGTTACACAACTTGCCTTTGATGGTATAACACCACAAAGTCCAGATTTCCCTTATATTCAAGGTTTGAGTTTCTCTATTTATGATATTGATTGTAGGGATTGGTGATAAATTTCTAATAGGTATTTAGAAACTGCATTGAATTTTATGAAAGCTTGATTGAGTCAAGTCTGGCAGAAGTAGGGATTATACCTAGTAAGTTATCTAATGACGTAACATGTAGCATCAGTGATAAAGAGCAGAGTCACAGTTGTAACATGTTTTACCCAGACAGGTAATGCATAATTTTGGCAAGCTTTTTCATCTATTTTTGTAAGCTATCCTGTCAAAGAAATGCAATATCTGGATTCATTTCTCACCCACTGGTCTTTTTTCTTCCTTCCTACAGTCCTTTATCACGAGTGGACCTGGTGACCTGGAAAATTGTTGTAGAACACAATCACTTACCACAAATCAATAAAAGGGTATGAATGCAACGATAATGAGCCAAAAAAGTGGTTATAGAATGCACTTATATGTTAAAATTTTGCGCAGATAATAACAAATGTTAATATCAACAATTACTACACAAATATTCATGCACTATAGATAGGAATTTAAAAGAATGACCTGTTTGCAGTCCATACATTAGAGAAGAAATCTGGGTTCCTTGATTTTCAACGAATTCGCAAAGATGCATGGCATGCTATTTTTTGGGTGATTGAGGCTGTGGGCTGAGGAAATTCGAAGGAGAAGTCCAAGCATATACACAGACCCAAATGTTTGGAGAAGGATAACATATTTTGGGTTGGTGTTGGAGGCTTTTCTACACATGATGCAATCCCGAATGTTTTGCAACATGCCCAAATTTTTTGCAGCAGTCCCAAATTTTGTTTGCAACAACAGACTGAGGTGATCTCGGTGATGACCAGTGTAGCAAGTGTCTTCAAAAAACAAATTGGGTGTTTTGTTTGTAGTTCTAACAAAGGAAATTCACAATACACCAGTCAAAGCATGCATGAACAGTCTTAACTTGGAAGTGTTAAAACAGTCTGATTTCATGCTTGGATGAGGGTGAAGTTTGACCAATATATATAGTCTCGAATTCACACAGTCATTAACATCCCGAATTTCCTTTTGTGCCTAAATAGTTCAAGTTTTTTATTCCTTTCTCCACCGAAGTTGATGGTCAATCTATGTTGCAAACAGTCCAAGTTTTGACAAGCATATACTTACACATTCGCAAGATTGATGATGCATACACAGTCCTAGTGGTGACACTATTGGAGGCTTATCCATAGTGCAAAGTCCACAGTTCAAAATTGCTACTCATTCACACAGTATGAATCGATGTAAGATGCATGATGATGAGACCTTGATTATCATACCTTGAAATGATAAAAGCAGACCTTGATGTGATGATGATGAGAGAAAAATTCCTTGGGTCATATTCTACTGCAGCCATACACATCCCAATGTTTTCTTCAAGATTAAACAATTAGGTCATCTACAGACATGTACACAACCCCACATGTGACCTTGAAATGCATTGATGAAGGTCTTCTATAGCAGACCAACACAGCCCAGTATGAAGATGATGAAAACCTAATACATATTCTATAATGGTGATGAGCATGCAATCCTATGATGATATATGTTGATGATGCTACCCTATACACGATGTACAATGTGATAGTACCCTATATATGATGCATATGCTTTGATGATCATGCATACAAAACATGACATCCCTAGGATGATGATGACTAGAATACACAGTCAAGCCTGAAAGTGATGTCCAGTGGTGAAGAATGCAGTGGCATGTATACAGTGTATGCATGTATAGTGATGTAGACTGTAGTGTATGAACAATGCTACATACAATGGTGTATGAACAGTCATGAAGATGCATATGCACACTATGATGTTGATTATTTATGATGATGATGTATGCATGATGATGCATGCTAATCTATGATATATGTCTTGTTAACTATGATGGTGCCTTGTACATGATGATGTGATGGTACCCTATTATGTTACAGACCTTGATGGAGGATTTGAAAACCTTTGGAATTGTTATCCAAAAAATTGCATTGTAATTTTGGAGATTCACAAAGTATGTGCGATTGAAGCAGTTAGTAAGGCTGAGGGTAAACTATGGAGTTTGGGTACAAATTCATCAAAAAAATGAGCTACTTACCAGAAAGCCTAACATTACTGGTAAATGATCTCTAAGGAGTGTGTTGCAGCTACAACATTTTCCCGAAATTCTAAAAATTTTGGGACCCTCCTTTGTTTTGGATTAGCCTATTTTTCTTCCCTACTTTGATGCAATGTTTTCTTAGAACGTTTGTTTTAATGCCTGGTTGCTCTACTTGATGCCTTGAAGAGCCTTTTGAAACTGGCCGGATTGCTGCCATTGAGTATACGTGAAGCTTGTTGAAGTCGGAAGTTGTTTCGTTTTGAGTTTTCCGCCGTTGTGGCTGTTTTGAAGCTTCCCTCCCTGACTTGAGACCCTTCCGACTGCCGATCCTTGTATTTACGGCGGGTGCCTTTGTGATTGGGCATCGGGCGCTTTGTCGATCTTTTATCCTGCCGTTGCGGATGAGCTTTTGAAGTCGACTTCTAGTTTTCTCCCGACTTATGTGTTTTCAAATGATTTTAAAATGTTAAGTCGGAACCTTTTTACCGTGTTTGTTTTCCCGTTGCGGAGGGAGTTGGACTTTCGTTCTCCGACTTGAGATCCTTCCGACGTCCAACGCGTGTAACAAAATCGAAAGCTTTCAGGATCTTTTCTTCCGCCGTTGTGGCTAATTCTGAGTTTTCACCTCCCGATTGGAAATCCGTCCGACGACCGATCATCCGATTCTTGCCCGCCATACGTAGACACCCGGCTTGGTGGATGTTGGACCCGTCCACCATTGTGGAAGGAAGATCACTCTCGACTACCGATATGAAAACCCTTCGACGACCGATTTATGGTCTCCTCGCACCTGTGAAAGGTTTATATATAGTGGGGATGGCAGTTTGGTTTTTTATATTGTTATTTTTCACTATCGAGCACTGTCGCAGTGAGCGCTATCACGTTGAGCTGTCGTTCTTCGGAGGGAGTGAAGGTCTCGCTGTTGCTGTACCAGCTTCCAGGTGGCAGAAGTAAGATTCCAACCGTCATCGACTCACCCGTTTCACTGGATTGCCAGGTAGGCGGTTATTACCATGTCTCGTGCCGTTCAGAGTTTTGTTGGCTGCGGTTAAGTGCTTTAGGCAAACCCCGTTTTACATACGCACAAGGGTCTACCCATGTTTTTGGTTCGTCGTAGTCATTTCTTCTTCTTCGCCTGACGTTTTGCGCCTTCATATTGAAATTTTCTGATTAGGTTAATTGATAGCGGTTAGGGGGGAGGGGTGTTTTTTTTAAAAACCCGCATATTATCTTTTTTGACCTCAGCTGTAATCGTTTCGCCTCGCGCGCAGTGGACGAAGGCATGGTGCAGGCGGCCGTATGCTGCCTACACCTGGTTTTCCCTTATGATGATGATGTCCAAAAGTGTTTGCAGTGGTTTTTTCTTGTGGTTTAATGGTTCCTCCGCCAATCAATCTCCCCAGTATATGTGCCCGATTTCGAACCCCAACCTTTTTCCCACGCCGTCCAGCGCAGTCCGTCGGTCTCGGCTGTCTGAAACCATAGGTGGTGCCATTGTAGTGGTTTGCGATTTGAGGATAGCGTGGATAGTGGGTTCAATGAGAGCGTCGTATGCAGAAAAATGTTGTTAAATCCTGCAGCGTATATTCGAGTTGGTGTGATCATCTCCCACGAACAACCTTGTGGTCAAAATGTTTAGACGGCTAGCATGATCTTTATATGTATAACCCGTTTCTTCATTTGTTGTGCAATAGACCACATTGATGACAGTACATTTGCACTTTGCTTTGAGATCCATACATTCACATTGCGAATTGTTTTCATAGGAAAATCAGCACCGCGAGATGATTGCCCACTGTATTGCACAGGACTTAGTCTGTTTATGGTAGTAATTCTAATAGTTAGGGCATTGTTGGATTGTGCATAGATGCATTGGTTTCTCTGCCTACTTTCACATTAAGTACATAAAACTGGAACTTTGCATATGGATGTAATTTTATTGCTGTTTTGAAGATGGTTGATGGATGTTGTAAATATCATACAAAATGTTTTGCATCATATAGACAAAAGCACGAAGTAGTGTGCGTTTGATTAGTCAAATATGCAAACTTATATTATAGTTTCATCAACTAGTTGCTGCCGTGATGTACATAGATAAAATAAAGGGTTGCACTCTGTCTTGTAAATGTGTGCACCTTAAATGTCTCAATACTGCAATGTTATATATGGCAAGGGGAGGCCGAGCCCACTATGTCCAAAAGACAGAAGAAGAAGGCCCCTGCGGTCAAAGAACAACCACAAATAGAGGTCGTCACAAAGACTGAGTATATATATGAAGATACCCAATGTATTTATGGTGTGGAGCCTGAGTACAAATGGGGTGACATATATAGATTTATTTCCTGCAGGGAAGTTCCTGACATGGGTCTTGAAGAAGAACCCATATATGCGAACATAGAGAAATCCGCCATCATGAAGGTGGCCACAAGACCAGAGCCGTTCCCTTGTTCTGAGGTGATTAGATGGATTCTACCCCATACAAATACAGCCACAATGCTCATAGGGAATGTGGAAGGCCAGGGCTATGCTGCATTTATCCCAGGATATGTGGCATTAGCCTATCATCTGCCAGAACCTCAAATCTTTCTATCATCTTGCCGGGAAAGCTGTACAGACACAGAGCAACTGGAGAGTATGATACAATGAGCTTGAGGGCTCCTTACAGATTTGTAGCCCTGATGCTTAATAGGATCTTTGGGAGAGCTCATGGAAGACTCTTCAAACTCGAATGGATACCCATCATGTTTCATGTGGCAACCCAAGGGACAGTCTTCAATTGGGCCAGCCTGGTATCAAGCAGTCTTTCATCTTGCGTAGCCGCTGCCTTGGGAGGAGAATCCAAGAAAAAGTCTGAATTCTACATGAGTTTGATATTGATAGATTGCATACTGTGCAACTAGCCTTTCCCTAGTCTCAAGTGTGTCTGGGACAGGGAAAGGATCCCTGTGTATGCCGTCTATAGACCATTGTGGGCTCAGTAGTACCATAGCCACTACAGGGAGGTCTACAAGCAGTTCATTATGCCACTCTACACACTCATCTTCCGGAAGGAATGTGACTATATGTCAGAGGAGGCTATGCAGGTAATAGAATAACATGCAGACTATTTCCTGACTGAGAATGGCATGTACATCAGAATGTTTGGTGGCATGAAATGTCCCTTACTGCTGCCCAAATACGCAACAGATTATATTATTCATAAAGAGGCAGTCAGGCAGGTGTTCATTGATGGAATAGGGAATTACCTTTTTGAACAAAAGAAGGCTACATATCCTCAGCTGCCATTCAAACTAGGTAGCTACAGATTTGCCAAGGTAAAACAAGCTGCGGAGTTCATAGAAGAATTAGGGAAGTTCCATTTTGGTGAGATGACGTTTCGAAGGAATGATACTCATAGTAAAATGGCAGAGCACTATAAAGAACATAAAGTACATTTCGAGTACACTCACCACTTTGACAAGGAAGAATCTGTCTTCCGAAGTGCCCCTAACTTGACAGCTCTGAGAAGGAGGTTTAAGCCTAAGAACCCCACCAAGGGTGGAAAAAGGGGCTGAGCAAGCCAGAGTTGAAGAAGGGGCCAAGAGGAGATAGGAAGAGGCCTAGAAGCTATAACATGAAACTGCAAAATGGCTGCAGAGAGGAGAAGAAGAAAAAAGAAAAGCTGCCCAAGAAGCAGCTGAAAATGCACAAGAGGCAGCTAAAGAAACAGAAGAGGTAGCCAGACAGGCAGCTGAGGAAGCAAAAATAAAGATAGATGAAGAGCTCCAAAAGCAGGAGGTTGAAAAAATAGAGCTGCCACAACAATCAATTGCTGAAACATCAACAGGACAGACCCAGGAGGAGGCAAGCCCCGAGGTACAAATCCTTCAAGTACCTGCTACTAGCACCCTAGTGACTCCTACGCTCTAGATAGTGCCTTTCATCCAGAAAAAGGGTGAAGAAGTCCCCGACTTCAATACTGTCTATTATGACAGGGCCACCAAAAGAATAATGAGGAGGACAGAAAAGAAGGTTGAAGCAAAAGACCTATCTGAGAGGATGGTAACAGATACAGCTGTCATGATAGGGACAGACAAGGATCCTAGGCTCATGATAAGAGCTGAGGCTGCACTAATCAATGCCTCCGAAGATAACATAAACAAGGTGATGATTGAACTAGAGTCAGCTAAGAAGACCTCTGCTCAGCTAAAGGACACACTGAGAAAAGAAAGAGATGAGGGTAATAGAGTCAAGAGGAAATATGAACACATGCAAAGGGAACTGGAATCCTCAAAAGGTGAAGTCCATGCCCTTCGAGTGGAGATACAACCCAAAGGAACAGCATAGGAGTCCCTAGGAAATGTACAATAGGAAGCCCAAAGTCTAAAGAAGGAAAAGTAGCAGTTACTGTCAAAGGTGATAGATCTGGAAGAGCAGCAGAAGATCATCTATGAGGCCAGTGAGTCACAGGTTCAAGATTTGAAAGGGCAGCTAGCTTCTCTGACTGCTGATCTGGAGGCGGCTAGGGAACAACAGGTAAATCTGCATTCATTTAAAGAATATATCCTGGCTCAAAAGGCTCAAATGCTACAACTGCAGACTGCTCTGGAAGAAGAGAGGTGCAAAGTCCTTTAGATTGACAGCAGGCTAGAAGAGATCATGGAAACTTCCTCATACTTCGTTGATCAACCTCAGGAGGTTCTTGAGGTTTTGAATGCCAGAATGGCAAGGACGAAAGATGATGCCGAGACTCCAGAAGGGCTACTAGCAAAAGACCATCAAGCCCTCAAGAGAGATCACAACCTGGTAGAGTTCTCCATCAGTATTGCAGAAGAATTCAAGAAGGCTGTAAAAAAGACGCAGGGAGCATGCTCAGAGTATTTCAGAAGGCTCCTGAATACATAAAACCAATGTCAAACAGAGGTTGAGCATAGGCTTGAAGAGTTCCTGGACCATGAGGCCTTTATGGAAATATTACAGAAAAGATATCAAGATGCAGAGGCCAGAACTCAGCAGATTAGAGCCATTGATGACCTAGTACTGAAGAACGATGTAGGCCACGCAACCATTAGCATGCAGTTTCTAGAAGATCAGCTTTGGTTGAGCCCAGCAAGGATCGAGGCCATCAAGAACCAAGTTGAAAAGTTCGAAATCAACATTCAGTTCCTAGAGCCATGTGCATTTGAAGGCATTGCTGCTGAAGAAGCAGCGTGGAAGAAGTTTTTAGATAGCCAGGCAGGACCCTCCTCATAAAGGACCGGTCAAACCTTGTAATAATTTAATATTTTTGTAAAATTTTTTGAGAAATGAAGTGTTGGGAGAGCAAAAGGTTGGGAAGCCCAAAGGTCACTTTGGGCAGCCCAACCATTTTGACCTTTTGTATAAAAGTAGGAAGCGTAGAAGGAAGAGGGGCTTTTTTCCCCAGTAAGACTGGTGATGACATATTGTAAGAAGAACTACTTCATTTTACAATAGAAATTACAGTTTTCCTGTTGAAAGAAGATCGGTGGGATTTCAAATGTTTTGCCATGGATAGTTGAAAGATGAACTACTTTGTTTTTCGGCATTGTGTCCATGAATCGTGAGATCGTTCTAACTTGTTTAAATGATTTCTGATTTATTTTATGAAATAACCACCATGAGTAATGCATGCTTATCATGAAACAATTAGTTATCTGGTTGTGGAAATATCTTTCATTTTTCATGCTTGTAAAAGTAAATGTTAGCTATCTGTAATTGCTTTTATCATGTGTGCACATCCGCATTACCCATATATATTGAATATAAGTTGGCTCCCCGGGGATAGGTAGATAGAGATAGATGGATAGATAGATAGCTAGGTCAGTGCATAGATGCATGTGTGATTCAAATGCTGGTGAGCCTAAGACGAGAGGTAAGAACCTGCGCATCACATTGTGACTGCTCCATGAATTCTTCACCACCCTGCATGTTTAGTTCGATTCTTGCATAGAATTCTTAAGTTAAAATACAAATTCTGGTGGACCAGGCCGCAACCGGTAAAGCCTTTGTTTGTGTTTGACCTACGGTAGCCGGACCGCAAAACCGGACGGATTCCCTATAGCAAACAATCAATGGGCTAGTTGGGAATGTTGATTGGGGAGAATCCCTTTACTCTTGTCACCTGCGAATTTCAAGGCCTCAACAGTTCTGGCACTAGAAGGAGGGCCAACAGTAAATGGCTGGCTGTGGAATTTAGTTCCCCGAGACTATCCTACCAGCAGATGTTTCAAAGCTTGCAACCTAACTCAAGAATTTGTAGATTCCGGTACTATCCTTGAAGGATTGTTTTTCCCAGTGACTTATCTGTTTACCTTTGCTCATGGCGGGTAATCAACCCAACCCTCTGCCCGCATGGAAAGCTAGGTCCCCTCTGAACTTAACACCTCCTTTGCATAATCTACCTCAAGCCTTTGACAAGATTTTGCCTAAGTTTGACCCTGAGGAAGGGATTGCTGTCGATGATCACCTCCAAATCTTTTACCTAGAATTAGAAGGTCTAAGGGCTAGGGAGTATGAAGATGTGGTTTGTAGGCTGTTCCCGCACACTCTGAAAGGAGCAGCAGCATCTTGGTATTTCAATCTGCCTGCAAACTCCATTCATGATTGGAACACCTTTGAAAGAGTTTTCAGAAGTAAATATGCAGCTCAGAAGACACATGCCTCATTGATGAATGGTCTTGGTAGGCTAAGAAAAGAGAAGAGTGAAAAGGTACATAGTTTCACTCAGATATTTTCAATGTACCTAAAAAAAATTTCTGCAGTGGACAGACCTTCATACAAGGTTTTAATTGAGTATTACACCTCAGCCCCGGGGCCTGAACTGGCCATGTTTGCCAAGATGAAAGTCAAGCCTACACTGGTAGAGACTTATGAAGAGGCTGAAAGTGATAGTGTAGAAGATTATCCTGATTCACTGGAAGACAAGACTGTCGCCAAAAGAGTCTCACTGCTGTCTAAACCTAGAGAAGATCAATCACATGATTACCAGGGAATGATGAAAATGCTCCAGAAATTATCCAACCGAATAATAGATCTGGAAAGGGAAAGAGACATTCAGAAATATTATAAGCGTCACCACCCGAAAAGAGAAAACAACGACCAATGGCAAGTCCCTCCTCCCAATTCAGCATCAATAAACATAACAGAAATAGGAGGGGATAATTTATGTACCTTTCACCAACAACCTCATTCTAAGAAGAAGTCTCCTCAATGGTAACATTCAGTGACATTGGTGATGAACAAGTTGTTGGACCCTAAATTGATTAAGGACAGTGGTGAGGAAGAAAAGGATAAACAGATCATAAGAAAACCAGAGGATGATACGATGTTCTCATGGAATGGTATTTCATTGTTAGACATTGAAGATGACACCCCTAAACCTGGAAGCACATCTACGACTACGAAGGACCTGAGTGTCATAAGCCAAGACAATGAAGTGATGTCTAAAATGGACACTGGGCAGGAGAATGTTAAGAAATTGGAAGAAGGAAAAACGCGTGAGAACAATACCCTCAACCAGAGGACCAATCCAGTCATGAAAACTGTCAAACCTGTAGAAGAACAGACAGGGGTTAGTGGAAAAAACTTTGATGAAACTCATGAGCTAACCAAGGATATACCTACTCAAAACCAACTAGGGAAAGAAGACCAAGAACCAGGCTGGAAAGAAAACCTTGACACCCCGCCTTTCCTTTTGACTCTAGAAATATTGAATTATAATGTGCATAACTGCTTGATGGACTCTGGAGCAGCAGTGAATGTGATGCCCCTTGATATTTGTAAA
>LPNX010144579.1:191618-209719 GCA_001517045.1 Pseudotsuga menziesii | reverse complement strand
AGGATTAACAGACAGCTAGAATCCACACCTCGTGAAGTAACTCAATTAGATCGCACAGGTGTCAAGGTGGTGGGAGAAATGAAGAATGTCCTCATTCGTTTGGATGCAAACAACAAGATATGCCAATTCATTGATATTATGGTGGCTGACATACCAAGGGGATATGGGCTCATTCTCAACCGAGATTGGGCTACCAGGTTGAAAGGTTATTTTGCTTCAGATTGGTCGCACCTGTTGTTACCTCTCAAGGGTACCCCAAATCCAATAAAAATTCTGAGAGAACCATACATGAAGTATACTGTCACTAAGTTAGGAGAAGGCAATGAATCTGCTGATTCTATCCTGGGAAACTACCTGACTGAGCTTAAGCCGAGACATCATTCCTCAAAAGGGGCCAGTCCTATGATGGACACTCAGCCTGAGCTCTTTCAACTCTCTCAGGCTGAAAGTGATGACTACAGGATTTTAGATATGGGCTCCATTTCAATAACAGCACAATTAGACCATGGCTAGATGACTCATGTATAAAATCCAGCTCATTCCTTGGTTCGCTAGTTTTAAAATTGCAGGAATGGGCAAAATTTTCTTTTTCTTTTTGTACATAAATAAATTGTTTGTTTTTACTAGGTGCTGGTTTTCTTGCTTTAATGTTTTGATGTTTTTCTTTCTTTGGTTGTTTTCTTTGCTGATGCTTCCTTTTAGTACTTCGCTTTCTTTCCTTTTTATTTTGAATAAAGAGGAAAACTTTTGGTTGCAATGGAAACATCAGGGTTCTTTATTAACTAAAATCTTGAGTGAAAGACTGTGCTTTAAAGCATAAAATGTCTTCTAGTAATCGTATTCCTAACTGGCATGCATTCATTGAAGTCTCACTTAACCCCTGTAAATAACTCGGAAGTAAATGAGGTCTGGAATACTATTTCGAGGCTTTGTCCACCTCACATTTTAATATCCGAGGGGGTGACAGCATAAGACCCATGGAAAGGAAGCAGAGTAAGACAGTATATCATATATAAATGATCCCATGCCATAATGTCAGAAAAGCTAAAAGCTATCAAGAGTCAAAACTCCTGAAAGGAATAAGACATACCAAAACAAAGCTTGACAAGCATGAAATACTAAAATGGCCACAAGATCCTCTTCATCCGTGCATTAAAATATGAAGTATCTTGTTCACACAAAAGGACACTATGGGATAGAGGATCCTGAATTAAAATTCAGTAGGAAAGGCCTGCAGGAGGACTCATATCAAAGGAATAAAAATTCAAATAGCACAAAAGTGCAAGTTGGCATGGGAATGAGGAACAAAAGGATTATGCTGCTTACTATCTATTACAATCCTGTGGTGTCCAAGCTGGAAACCACCTAAGGACAGGCAGAATAAAACTCACATACTTGGCCTCAAAAGAGTTATTCAGACCTAAAACATGGCTGATGTTACCTTCTCCTGAAAGAATGGGCTTCTTCTGAGTAACTTAATACATAATGTGGGCTGGCTTAGGAATGCAGACATCTAGAAGATTTCGATTTTAGTCAGATAGTCTTGAGCTAGGGAAAGGTTAATTCAGAGATCTGGAGTTCACCAGGTAGTCACCAATTGTTGTAGCTGCAACATTTTCCTGAAATTCTAAAAATTTTGGGACCCTCCTTTGTTTTGGATTAGCCTGTTTTTCTTCCCTACTTTGATGCAATGTTTTCTCAAAATGTTTGTCTTAATGCCTGGTTGCTCTACTTGATGCCTTGAAGAGCCTTTTGAAACTGGCCGGATTGCTACCGTTGAGTATACGTGAAGCTTGTTGAAGTCGGAAGTTGTTTGGTTTTGAGTTTTCTGCCATTGCGGCTATTTTGAAGCTTCCCCCCCCCCACTTGAGATCCTTCTGACTGCCGATCCTTGTATTTATGGCGGGCGCCTTTGTGATTGGGCATCAGGCGCTTTGTCGATATTTTATCCCACCGTTGCAGATGAGCTTTTGAAGTCGACTTCTAGTTTTCTCCCGACTTATGTGTTTTCGAATGATTTTAAAATGTTAAGTCGGAACCTTTTTACCGTGTTTGTTTTCCCGTTGCGGAGGGAGTTGGACTTTCGTTCTCCGACTTGAGATCCTTCCGACATCTGACGCGTGTAACAAAATCGAAATCTTTCGGGATATTTTCTTCTGGCGTTGCGGCTAATTCTGAGTTTTCACCTCTCGATTGGAAATCCGTCCGACGGCCGATCGTCCGATTCTTGCCTGCCATACGTAGACACCCAGCTTGGTGGACGTTGGACCCGTCCACCGTTGTGGAAGGAAGATCACTCTCGACTGCCGATATGAAAACCCTCCGACGCCCAATTTATGGTCTCCTCGCACGTGTGAAAGGTTTATATATAACGGGGACGATAGTTTGGTTTTTTATATTGTTATTTTTCACTGTCGAGCACTGTCGCAGTGAGTGCTATCGCATTGAGCTGTCGTTCTTCGGAGGGAGTGAAGGTCTCGCTGTCGCTGTACCAGCTTCTAGGTGGCAGAAGTAAGATTCCAACCGTCATCGACTCACCTGTTTCGTCGGATTGCCAGGTAGGAAGTTATTACCATGTCTCTTGCCATTCAGAGTTTTGTTGGCTGCGGTTAAGTGCTTTAGGCAAACCCCGTTTTACATACACACAAGGGTCTACCCATGTTTTTGGTTCACCGTAGTCGTTTCTTCTTCTCTGCCCGGCGTTTTGCGCCTTCATACTGAAATTTTCCGATTAGGTTAACTGATAGAGGTTAGGGGGGAGGGGCGTTTTTTTTAAAACCCGCATATTATCTTTTTTGACCTCAGCTGTAATCGTTTCGCCCCACGCGCAGTGGACAAAGGCACGGTGCAGGCGGCCGTATGCCGCCTACACCTGGTTTTCCCTTATGATGATGATGTCCAAAAGTGTTTGCGGTGGTTTTTTCTTGTGGTTTAATGGTTCCTCCGCCGGTCAATCTCCCCAGTATATGTGCCCAGTTTCGAACCCGAACCTTTTGCCTGCGCTGTCCAGCGCAGTCCGTCGGTCTCGGCTGTCTGAAACCCTAGGCGGTGCCGTTGTAGTGGTTTGCGATTTGAGGATAGCATGGAAAGTGGTTTCAATGAGAGCGTCGTATGCAGAAAAATGTTGTTAAATCCTACAACGTATATTCGAGTTGGTGTGATCATCTCCCACGAACAACCTTGTGGTCAAAATGTTTAGACGGATAGCATGATCTTTATATGTATAACCCGTTTCTTCATTTGATGTGCAATAGACCACATTGATGACAGTACATTTGCACTTTGCTTTGACATCCATACATTCACATTGCAAATTGTTTTCATAGGAAAATCGGCACTGCGAGATGATTACCCACTGTATTGCACAGGACTTAGTCTGTTTATGGTAGTAATTCTGATAGTTAGGGCATTGTTGGATTGTGCATACATGCATTGGTTTCTCTGCCTGCTTTCACATTAAGTACATAAAACTGGCACTTTGCATATGGATGTAATTTTATTTCTGTTTTGAAGATGGTTGATGGATGTTGTAAATATCATACGAAATGTTTTGCATCATATAGACAGAAGCACGAAGTAGTGTGCGTTTGATTAGTCAAATATGCAAACTTATATTATAGTTTCATCAACTAGTTGTTGCCGTGATGTACATAGATAAAATAAAGGGTTGCACTCTATCTTGTAAATGTGTGCACCTTAAATGCCTCAATACTACAATGTTATATATGGCAGGGAGAGGCCGAGCCCACTATGTCCAAAAGACAGAAGAAGAAGGCCCCTGCGGTCGAAGAACAACCACAAATAGAGGTTGTCACAAAGATTGAGTATATATATGAAGATACCTAATGTATTTCTGGTGTGGAGCCTCAGTACAAATGGGGTGACATATACAGATTGATTTCCCGCAGGGAAGTTTCTGACATGGATCTTGAAGAAGAATCCATATATGCGAACATAGAGAAATCCGCCATCATGAAGGTGGCCACAAGACCAGAGTTGTTCCCTTGTTCTGAGGTGATTATATGGATTCTACCCCATGCAAATACATCCACAATGCTCATAGGGAATGTGGAAGGCCATGGCTATGCTGCATTTAGCCCAGGATATGTGGTGTTAGCTTATCATCTACCAAAACCTCAAATCTTTCTATCTGATGCTTGGCTGGATAACATCAGAATGGACTTGATAGAAACCATTAAGAGAATGCTCTTGCTGGGAAAGCTATATAGACACACAGCAACTGGAGAGTATGATACAGCGAGCTTGAGGGCTCCTTACAGATTTGTAGCCCTGATGCTTAACAGGATCTTTGGGAGAGCTCATGGCAGACTCTTCAAACTCGAATGGATACCCATCATGTTTCATGTGGCAACCCAAGGGACAGTCTTCAATTGGGCCAGCCTGGTATCAAGCAGTCTTTCGTCTTGCGTAGCCGCTGCCTTGGGAGGAGAATCCAAGAAAAAGTCTGAATTCTACATGAGTTCGATATTGATAGATTGCATACTGTGCAACCAGCCTTTCCCTGGTCTCAAGTGTGTCTAGGACAGGGAAAGGATGCCTATGTATGCTGCCTATAGACCATTGTGGGATCAGCAGTACCATAGCCACTACAGGGAGGTTTGCGAGCAGTTCATTATGCCACTCTACACACTCATCTTCTGGAAGGAATGTGATTGTATGTCAGAGGAGGCTATGCAGGTAATAGAAGAACATGCATACTATTTCCTGACTAAGAATGGCATGTACATCAGAATGTTTGGTGGCATGAAATGCCCCTTACTGCTGCCCAAATACGCAACAGATTATATTATTCATAAAGAGGCAGTCAGGCAGGTGTTCATTGATGGAATAGGGAATTACCTTTTTGAACAAAAGAAGGCTACATATCCTCAGCTGCCATTCAAACTAGGTAGCTACAGATTTTCCAAGGTAAAACAAGCTACGGAGTTCATAGAAGAATTGGGGAAGTTCCATTTTGGTGAGATGACGTTCCGAAGGAATGATACTCACGGTAAAATGGCAGAGCACTGTAAATAACATAAAGTACATTTCGAGTACACTCACCACTTTGACAAGGAAGAATCTGTCTTCCGAAGTTCCCCTAACTTGACAACTCTTAGAAGAATGTTTAAGACTAAGAACCCCACCAAGGGTGGAAAAGGGGCTGAGTAAGCCAGAGCTGAGCAAGCCAGAGTTGAAGAAGGGGCCAAGAGGAGACAGGAAGAGGCCTAGAAGCTAGAACAGGAAACTGGAGAATGGCTGCAAAGAGGAGAAGAAGAAAAAAGAAAAGCTTCCCAAGAAGCAGCTGAAAAGGAATAAGAGGCAGCCAAAGAAACAGAAGAGGCAGCCAGACAGGCAGCTGAGGAAGCAAAAAGAAAGCTAGATGAAGAGCTCCAAAAGCAGGAGGCTGAAAAAATAGAGCTGCCACAACAATCAATTGCTGAAACATCAACAGGACAGACCCAGGAGGAGGCAATCCCCGAGGTACAAATCCTTCAAGTACCTGCTGCTAGCACCCTGGTGACTCCTACGCTCCAGCTAGTGCCTTTCATCCAGAAAAAGGGTGTAGAATTCCCCGACTTCAATACTGTCTATTATGACAGGGCCACCAAAAGAATAATGAGGAGGATAGAAAAGAAGGTTGAAGCAAAATACCTATCCGGGAGGATGGTAACAGATACAGCCATCATGATAGGGACAGACAAGGATCCTAGGCTCACGATAAGAGCCGGGGCTGCACTAATCGATGCCTCCGAAGATAACATAAACAAGGTGATGATTAAACTAGAGTCAGCTAAGAAGACCTCTGCTCAGCTAAAGGACACACTGAGAAAAGAAAGAGATGAGGTTAATAGACTCAAGAGTAAATATGATCACATGCAAAGGGAACTGGAATCCTCAAAAGGTGAAGTCCATTCCCTTCAAGTGGAGATACAAGCCAAAGGAACAGCATAGGAGTCCCTAGAAAACGTACAACAGGAAGCGCAAAGTCTAAAGAAGGAAAAGGAGCAGTTACTATCAAAGGTGATAGATCTGGAAGAGCAGCAGAAGATCATCGATGAGGCTAGTGAGTCACAGGTTCAAGAGATGAAAGGGAAGCTAGCTTCTCTGGCTGCTGATCTGGAGTCAACTAGGGAACAACAGGTAAATCTGCAACCATTTAAAGAATATATCCTAGCTCAAAAGGCTCAAATGCTACAACTGCAGACTGCTCTGGAAGAAGAGAGGTGCGAAGTCCTTCAGATTGACAGCAGGCTAGAAGAGATCATGGAAACTTCCTCATACTTCGTTGATCAATCTCATGAGGTTCTTGAAGTTTTGAATGCCAGAATGGCAAGGCCGGAAGATGATGCCGAGACTCCAGAAGGGATACCAGCAAAAGACCATCAAGCCCTCAAGAGAGATCACAACCTGGTAGAGTTCGCCATCAGTACTGCAAAAGACTTCAAGAAGGCTGTAAAAAAGACGCAGGGAGCATGCTCAGAGTATTTCAGAAGGCTCCTGAATACATAAAACCAATGTCAAATAGAGGTTGAGCATAGGCTTGAAGAGTTCTTGGACCATGAGGCATTTATGGAAATATTACAGAAAAGATATCAAGATGCAGAGGCCAGAACTCAGCAGATTAGAGCCATTGATGACCTAGCACTGAAGAACGAGGTAGGCCACGTAGCCGTTAGCATGCAGTTTCTAGAATATCAGCTTCGGTTGAGCCCAGCAAGGATCGAGGCCATCAATAACCAAGTTGAAAAGTTTGAAATCAACGTTCAGTTCCTGGATCCATGTGCATTTGAAGGCATTGCTGCTGAAGCAGCAGCGTGGAAGAAGTTTTTAGATAGCCAGGCGGGACCCTCCTCATAAAGGACCAATCAAACCTTGTAATAATTTAATATTTTTGTAAATTTTTTTGAGAAATAAAGCATTGGGAGAGCAAAAGGTTGGGAAGCCCAAAGGTCACTTTAGGTAGCCCAACCATTTTGACCTTTTGTATAAAAGTAGGAAGCGTAGAAGGAAGAGGGGATTTTTTCCCCAGTAAGATTGGTGATGACATATTGTAAGAAGAACTACTTCATTTTTCAATAGAAATTACAGTTTTCCTGTTGAAAGAAGATCGGTGGGATTTCAAATGTTTTGCCATGGATAGTTGAAAGATGAACTACTTTGTTTTTCAGCATTGTGTCCATGAATCGTGAGATCGTTCTAACTTTATGACCTATGTCTTGTTTAAATGATTTCTAATTTATTTTATGAAATAACCACCATGAGTAATGCATGCTTATCATGAAACAATTAGTTATCTGGTTGAGGAAATATCTTTCATTGTTCATGCTTGTAAATGTAAATGTCATCTATCTGTAATTGCTTTTATCATGTGTGCACATCCGCATTACCCATATATATTGAATATAAGTTGGATCCCTGGGGATAGGTAGATAGAGATAGATGGATAGATAGATAGCTAGGTCAGTGCATAGATGCATGTGTGATTCAAATGCTGGTGAGCCTAAGACGAGAGGTAAGAACCTGCACATCACATTGTGACTCCTCCCTGCATTCTTCACCACCCTACATGTTTAGTTCGATTCTTGCATAACATTCTTAAGTTAAAATACAAATTCTGGTGGACCAGGCTGCAACCGGTAAAGGCTTTGTTTGTGTTTGACCTATGGTAGCCGGACCACAAAACTGGATGGATTCCCTATACCAAACAATCAACGGGCTAGTTGGGAACGTTGATTGGGGAGAATCCCTTTACTGTTGTCTCCTGCGAATTTCCAGGCCTCAACAGAGTGTGGGCATAAAATTCTACTATCTACTGGAATTCTAATCCATAGTGATCTAATGCAAATGCCTCCAAAGGATGGACCTAAAGAGTAAAATATCTTGGGGAGAAAACAGATATCATACAAGAATACTTTAAATTTCTTGGTTGGAAATATTGAAAAATGAGAAGTAGGAACAATTGGTTGGGTAAATCTAGGAGAGCTATTGACATGAGAAATTGTATCAAGAGACGCTAACCAGCATCCCATTGGCACACCCGCAATCACTAAAGAAGCATGCCAATTGTCACCAAAAATTTATCACAAAATAAGCATGTACTTTTAAATAAAAGGATAAGATGTGAGTTTGTCAAACAACTGGACTTCATCAACAGTTGTGTAATAACTAAAAGGTCGTTCCAACAGCTGGCTGATTAGCTGTCAATTCAGCCTAGGCCAGGTGGTGGAGAGTAGGAGTGTTATCCTCAATTTAAGTTTTATCACAAAATTTTACTAATCAGAAAGATTGGTATATTGATTTTGTTGAGGACAAATCCAACTCTAATTCTGTATTTGAGTGGTGGAGAAAATGCAGAGTTGAGAAGTGGGAAAGTTCAAATGAGAGGTAAGAGGTTGTTATTTATGACGATGTCCCTGGTTCATTGAAAAAATATTTTTTGTTAGTTGGATAATGAAGCATAGCCCACAGTTCAATGTTTTCCTTCAGTAATAATCAAATTTTAATTGCTAACAAGAAGTGCAAGAAGATGATTTATAAGTGCCAAAGATTAGGGTTTGTTTCAACTGGTGGATGGTAAAAAAAAGTTGGCAGTTAGCAGATTCATTATGCTTTATCTGTTCATTTTCATGAAAGAGAGAATAACACTTAAGGAGGGTGAATAGGAGGCAATGAAGTAAAATGGTGCTTTCTCAAATAATAAAACACAAAACTTTGATATCTTGAAGCGCCAAGATGTTGAAAATTTGATATTTTGGAATAAGCTACAAATGGGTTAAACGGGTTGTTTTTATTTAGGGAGTATAGGGTGGTAACCAAGCCGAGTAACCAAGGATATAAGCCAATCCAAGTAGCCAAGTGAGAAGCTATGGATCCAGAGCCTTACTAGTCAGCTATGGAAGTGGGGGAAAGGGTCCAAGGGCATTCCTACCCATCAGAGGGAAACTTTCTTTTTGTTCTGTAACCTCTCCCTCCTGGCCTGTAACCCTAAAACGAGAAGGTTTCAAAATATGTACGTCCCCCCCCACAAAAAAAACATGGATTCTTTGGGTTTTATATAAGTTTTTATGCGGGTAATGAGTGCTCAGGATAGCCCATTGAAATGAAAAGTTACACATATATATAAGTCTGAGTTCGAGTTTAGCTCTGCAAGAAACCATAACCTGCAGTGCTGAGAAGGCAGCATATGTATTGGACAAAGTTGAAGATACTTACTTGGGGGTTACTACTGAGTTGGCTAGGAAGCCTTTAGGAAAGATTTCACAATTGTCTTGTGGGGATCATTTTTTACTATAAATTAGCAGTAACAAGACATAACCTTTGAATATGGGCTGAATCTAAGGGTTGAAATACATTTTTGGGCATGTTTCAGTCTTAAAAGGTGATGAATAACAACATTAAACTAGATTTGGTAAGTTCTAGTCCAATTTTGATGGTTAAAGCTCCAATTTTGGGCATGAGCAGGGATGGTAAGAGAACTAATTTCTCATTTACAAACTATTTGGAGGGGTTTTGAGTGCATTGTGTGCCCTATAATAACAATATAAAAATTTGATATAGCCTTTTGCATTAGAAAAGGTGACAAAAGTATAAACAATAGTTATAAAATCCTTAAAAAATCCAGGTTTGATGTGTGTTAGGGATTCATATGTATGAAACGAAAGCCCTATAGGGGGTGATTTACATGTGTGACCATTCATGCCTTGTTTGGAGTATTGTTCAACTTGCGTGGGGCACTCATGGCAAGTTTGGATAGGTTTGCATGGTAGATTGTGAAGCAATTGTTGTAGTAGCATTTGGATCCTTTAGTCAAGTTGAATCCTTGAATCATTACACAAGTGGAATCGAACAAAGCGTTTGCTCCATATATATATGGAATTCAACTTAATAAAGGTGCACAATATGGAAGTTTATGAGAATTTTTGGAGCTTGGGTCTCCTTTTGTTCAGTATATGTGACTTCAGGAAATAAAATTATAAAGATAACCAGCAGGTTTTCTAGTTCTTCTCATAGAGATGAATATTTCAATTTGGAAATGTCCTATATGCTTGGAGGGGAGGTTGGATGAAACTAGTAAATACTTTTTTGTTGCTGTTTCAAAAGGCTTAGCTTTATAAGTCAATATAATGTACAAAGAGTAATCCTTTACATCATTGAATTTCCTCTTACCACCACAATGAGGAAGGCAATCATATCCAACTGGGCTGTAATAGTAGATGACACAATGTACTCTCCTAGAAAGGAATGAAATCTAACTCCAGCTAAATTTTTATCATGGTGTAATGTATTTGATAACAATGTGGCTGTGTTAGATGGAAAACTACCTTATGAAAGCTAACATACATTAGCTTTACTCACCCTGCAATGTTTTAAGAACAAAAACTAACTCTAGTTAGATTTCCATCATTGTGCATTATGATTGATGACAATGTGGTTGTGCTAGATGAAAATCTACATTATAAAATCTAACACACATTAGATTTCACTCATCGTGTAATGATTTAAGGACAAAAACTAACTCCATCTTGATTTCCATCACGGTGCAATGTGATCAATGACGATGTGTTGTGTTAGATGGAAAACTACGTTATGAAAGCTAACACACATTATCTTTCACTCATTGTGCCATGTTGTTAGAAGGAAAGCTAACTCCAACTAGATTTGCATCATGGTGTAATGTATTTGATGACATTGTGGCTGTGTTAGATAGAAAACTACCTTACAAAAGCTAACAGACATTGGTTATTACTCACCATGCAACGTTTTAAGAACGAAAGCTAACTCTAGATAGATTTCCAAAATGTTGCATTTTGATTAATGACAGTGTGATTGTGTTATATAGAAAACTACATTATGAAATTTAACACACATTAGATTTCACTCACCGTGTAAAGATTAAATGTTGAAAGCTAACTCCAACTAGATTTCCATCATGGTGCAATGTGACAATGTGGTTGTGTTAGATGGAAAACTACCTTATGAAAGATAATACACATTAGCTTTCACGTATCGTGCCATGTTGTTAAAATAAAGCTAACTCCAACTAGATTTTCATCATGGTGTAATGAGATAACACACATAAGCTTTCATTTATAGTGCCATGTTGTTAGAATGAAAGCTAACTCCAACTATATTTTCATCATGGTGTAATGTATTTGATGACAATGTGGTTGTGTTAGATGAAAAACTACATTATGAAGGCTAATAGACATTAGATTTACTCACTGTTCAATGTTTTAAGAATGAAATCTAACTCCAGCTAGATTTCCATCATGGTGCATTGTGATTGATGATAATGTGGTTGTCCTAGATGACAAAATACACTATGAAAAGCTTACACACATTAGATTTCACTCACCGTGCAATGATTTAAGGATGAAAGCTAACTCCAGCTAGAATTCCAACATGATGCAATGTGCTTGATAACAATGTGGTTGTGTTACATGGAAAACTACCTTATAAAAGCTAACACACATTAGCTTTCACTCATTGTGCCATGTTGTTTAAAGCAAAGCTAACTCCAGCTAGATTTCCATCATGGTGTAATGAGCTAACACACATAAAATTTTCCTTATAGTGCCATGTTTTTAGAAGGAAAGCTAACTCCAACTAGATTTCCATCATGGTGTAATGTATTTGATAACAATGTGGCTGTGTTAGATGAAACACTACCTTATGAAAGATAACATACGTTAGTTTTATTGACCATGCAATGTTTGAAGAACAAAAGCTAGCTCTAGCTAGATTTCCATCATAATGCATTGTGATTGATGATAATGTGGTTGTGCTGGATGGAAAACTATATTATGAAAGCTAACACATTAGATTTCACTCACTGTGCAATGATTTAAGGATGAAAGCTAACTCTAGCTAGATTTTCATCACAGTGCAATGTGATCAATGACGATGCGTTGTGTTAGATGGAAAACTACCTTATGAAAGCTAACACACATTATATTTCACTCACCATGCCATGTTAGAAGGAAAGCTAACTCCAGCTAGATTTCCAAAATGGTGCATTTTGATTGATGACAATGTGGTTGTGCTAAATGAAAAAATACATTATGAAAGGTAACATATATTAGATTTCACTCATTGTGCAACGATTTAAGGTTGAAAGATAACTCCAGCAATATTTTCATCACGGTGTAATGAGACAATGTGGCAGTGTTAGATTAAAAACAAGCTTATGGAAGCTAACAAACATTAGCTTTTACTCACTGTGCAACATTTTAAGAATGAAAGTTAACCCTAGCTAGATTTTTATCATGGTGCATTGTGATTTATGACAATGTGACTTTGTTAGATAGAAAAATACACTATGAAATCTTACACACATTAGATTTCACTCACCGTGCAACAATTTAAGGATGAAAGCTATCTTCAACTAGATTTCCAACACAACGCAATGTGATTGATGACAATGGGGTTGTATTACATGGAAAACTACTTTAGAAAATCTAATACACATTAGCTATAACTCATCGTGTAATGTTAAAAAAAAATCTAATTCCAGCTAGATTTCCATCATGGTGTAATGAGCTAACACACATAAGCTTTCTCTTATAGTGCCATGTTGTTAGAAGGAAAACTAGCTCTAGCTATATTTTCATCATGATGTATTGTATGTGATAACAATGTGGCTGTGCTAGATGGAAAAATACTTTATGAAAGCTAACATACATTAGTTTACTCACCGTGCAATGTTTTAAGAAGGAAAACTAACTCTAGCTAGATTTTCATCTTGATGCATTGTGATTGATGACGATGTGATTGTGCTAAATGGAAAAATACATTATGAATGATAACACACATTAGATTTCTCTCACTGTGTAATGATTTAAGGATGAAAGTTAACTCCAGCCAGATTTCCAACACAGTGCAATGTGTTTGATGACAATGTGGTTGTGTTACATGGAAAACTACCTTATGAAAGATAACACATATTAGCTTTCACTCATCGTGCCATGTTGTTAAAAGAAAAGCTAACTCCAGCTAGATTTCCATCGTGGTGTAATGTATTTGATGACAATGTGGTTGTGTTAGATGAAAAACTACTTAATGCAAGTTAACATACATTTGCTTTACTCACCGTGCAATGTTTTAAAAACGAAAGCTAACTCTAGCTACATTTTAATCATGGTGCATTATGATTGATGACAATGTGATTGTGCTAGATGAAAAACTACATTATGAAAGCTAACACAGATTGCATTTCACTCATCGTGCAATGATTTAAGGATGAAAGGTAACTCCAGCAATAATTCCATCACAGAGAAATGAGATCGATGATGATGTGGTTGTGTTAGATGAAAAACTACCTTATGGAATCTAACACACATTAGCTTTCACTCATCGTGCCATGTTGTTAGAAGGAAAGCTAATTCCAGGTAGATTTGCATCATGATGTAATGTATTTGATGACAATGTGGCTATGTTAGATGAAAAACTACCTTACGAAAGTTAATGCACATT
Source organism: Pseudotsuga menziesii (assembly GCA_001517045.1). Classification (NCBI taxonomy): domain Eukaryota; kingdom Viridiplantae; phylum Streptophyta; class Pinopsida; order Pinales; family Pinaceae; genus Pseudotsuga; species Pseudotsuga menziesii. The sequence goes on along the minus strand of LPNX010144579.1, from coordinate 196,243 downwards.
AGCTATTACTCACCGTGCAACGTTTTAAGAACAAAAGCTAACTCTAGCAAGATTTTCAACATAGTGCATTTTGATTGATGACAATTTGGCTGTGTTAAATGGAAAGCTACATTATAAAAGTGCACACACATTATATTTCACTCACCGTGCAATGATTTAAGGTTGAAAGCTAACTCCAGCTAGATTTCCATCACGGTTCAATGTGACAATGTGATTGTGTTAGATAGAAAACTAATCCGGCTATGTTGTTAAGAGCAAAGCTAACTTCAACTAGATTTCCATCATGGTGTAATGTATTTGATGACAATGTGGTTGTGTTAGATGAAAAACTAACTTATGAAAGCTAACAACAACTAGATTTCTATCATGGTGCATTGTGATTGATGACAACCTGGTTGTGTTAGATGAAAGCTACATTATGAAAGCTAACACATTATATTTCAATCATCGTGCAATGATTTAAGGACTAAAGCTAATTTCAGCTAGATTTTCGTCATGGTGTTATGTATTTGATGACAATGTGACTCTTTTAGATAGAAAATTACCTTATGAATTCTAACACACATTAACTTTCACTCACCGTGCAATGTTTTAAAAACAAAAGCTAACACTAACTAGATTTCCATCTTGGTGCAATGAACTAACGCACATTAGGCTTTCATTCATCGTACAATGCTTTAAGAATGAAAGCTAACACATGGTTAAAAGGAAAGCTAATTATAGCTAGATTTCCATCATCATGTTATGTATTTGATAACAATGTGATTGTTTTAGATAGAAAGCTACATTTTGAAAACTAACACACATTAACTTTCACTCAACCGTGCAATGTTTTAAGAACAAAAGCTAACTCCAGCTAGCTTTCCATCATGGTGTAATGAACTAACACACATTTGCTTTCACTCATTATGCCATGTTGTTAGAAGGAAAGCTAACTCCAGCTAGATTTCCATCATGGTGTAATGTATTTGAGGACAATATGACCGTGTTAGATGGAAAACTAATTTATGATAGCTAACACACATTAACTTTTACTCATCATGCAATGTCTTAAGAACAAAAGCTAACTCCAACTAGATTTCCATCATGGTGAATTGTGATTGATAACAATGTGGTTGTGCTATATGGAAAACTCCATTATGAAAGCTAACACACATTAGATTTCACTTACCGTGCAATGATTTAAGGACAAAAGCTAATTCCAACTAGACATCCATTGTGGTACAATGTGATTGATGACAATGTGGTTGTGGTAAATGAAAAACTACCTTATGAAAGCTAACACACATTAGCTTTCTCTCATCATGACATGTTGTTAAAATAAAAGATAACTCCAGTTATATTTTCATCATGGTGTGATATATTTGATGACAATGTGGTTGTTTTAGATAGAAAACTACCTTATGAAAACTAACACACATCAGCTTTCACTCATCGTTCAATGTTTTAAGAACGAAAGCCAACTCCAGCTACATTTCCATCATGGTGCAATGTGATTGATGACAATGTGGTTTTCTTAGATTTAAAAATGCATTATGAAAAACTAACACACATTACCTTTTACTCACGATGCAATGTTTTAAGAATGAAATTTAACTGTAACTAGATTTTCATCATGGTGCTATGTAATTGATAACAATATGGTTGTGTCAAATGAAAAACTAATTAATGACAATGTGGTTGTGTCAGATAAAAAAATTCCTTATGAAAAGTAACACACTTTAGCTTTCACTAACCGTGCAATGTTTTAATAACGAAAACTAACTTCAGCTACATTTCCATCGTAGTGCAATGTGATTGATGACAATGTAGTTGTGTTAGATGGAAAACTTCCTTATGAAAGCAATCGCATGTTAGGTTTCACTTACCATGCCATATTGTTAGAAGGAAGCTAACTCCATTATATTTTTATTATGGTGTAATGTATTTGATAACAATGTGGTTGTGTTAGATAGAAAACTACCATATTAAAACTAACACAAATTAGCTTTTAGTCACCATGCAATGTTTTATGAATGAAAGCTAACTACAGCTAGATTTTCATCATGGTGTAATGTGATTGATGACAGTGTGATTTTGTTAAATGAAAAACTACATTATGAAAACTAACACAACTAGATTTCCATCATGGTGTAATGTGATTGATGACAATGTGATTTTGTTAGATGAAAAACTACATTATGAAAACTAACACAGCTAGATTTCCATCATGGTGTAATGTGATTGATGACAAAGTGATTTTGTTAGATGAAAAACTACATTATTAAAACTAACACACATTAACTTTCATTCAACGTGCAACATTTTAAGAATGAAAGCTAACTCTAGCTAGATTTCCAGCACATTCATACACATACATCAATAGTATAAGTCCCATGTCCAAAGTCAAATAGGAATTTGGTGGTTTTATTGGAGTTGATATCTATCATTCTCTAATAATTCTTGGATCTCTTATTGTTATCTCTTCATATATATTTTGTGTAATTTATATGTAAATTCCTTTTTGCAAGCATGCACAAGATGTAGGGGAACAATGTTTCGTGGCATACAAAAGGGCTACCCTATTGTTTTGAATTATTGCAACTATATTACTTTTTTGAACATACACTTCATATGGCTTAACCTTAATTACAAACTACAATTCAAATGTGTTACAGAAATTGGGAGGAGTTACAATGGAAAATATAATTTTGACAAGAGGAGACTATGTTGACCTCCTAATTAATGGTCAAGTTGTTGGACTAGGAAAGGTTGAATCTATAGAGACTACAACTCATTATGGTGGACAAAGGATTAATGTAGGATATGTTATGGTTTTGATAATTGATGTCATTGAACCACATTTGATTGTGGAAGATGTTGATGAAGGGGACTTACATCCATGGAAGATCATATATTTGAGGCATAACAAAGGTAAATTAAAATCTTGAAGCACATGTTAAGCATTTTTGATAGTACATTGCTTGTTTTTTTTGAACAAATACTAAGTTTGTTTAATTTGCTGTGTAGGTTTAAATGTCTCTTCTGCATTTTCTATTGGAGACAAGGTAGATCTTTTGCAATGTGGATTGAAGGTGGGTGAAGGCTCCATATTCAATACAGAGATTGGTCATAAGGTGCATGGCAGGATGGTGAAAAAGGGATCCATAGTGGTTAACATTGAGAAAGTGTTAAAACATGATGCTCTTTTGCCACATCCAACAGGATTTGAGAATACACTAGGGGGTGCATTGGGATCTTATGAAATTTGGCCAGAATCAGATTTGGAACCTCATTGTCATGATCATCTAGTAAATACTCCCCAATATAGGCTTACATTCACATGTAAAAAGGTTTCTCTTACACATGAATGCATAGGAACAAGCATGCGCAATTGCCAAAGGGATCATAGTTAATGTCCGTGAGGATGACATGGTTGAGGGTGAAATGTTAGGTGAAAAGGAATTCGGTGTTTTTGTGGAAGACATAGATAGAAATTGTGAAAGATGTAGGATTGGGGACAAGTCTATACATTGTTTGGTTAGATGGCCAATAAATAAGTTGGTGGACAATGAAGGTGATATTTTAAGGGTGAATGAAAATTTCAAGGAGGCACCCAAGGAATTGGCGGTATGGGATCTTATAGAGGACACAAGTCTCTTAAACACATGGGATGATGATCTTTATAATGAAAAATATCCAGACTCAATTGCTATGCATGCAACGAGGCCATATAAAATGATTAAACGAGTTGTGGATACAAAAAAAGTTGGAAACTTTCAAATACAAAGAGATGAAGAGAAAGAAATCCGACTTTTGGCAGTGGATGAATGTTGCAAAAAATATTGTCTTCAACATGTGGATAGGAAAGCCATTGCAAATGCTAGAAGGGGTATGAGACTCTTTAAAAAAAATGACATTAGGGAATTTTTCTTGAATTCACTCCTTTCCAACACAATCATGTCAAAGAGCCATGGCCATGGCCTACCTCCTACTATTAGGAAAGTAAAGGACATGAGTTTTAATGGAGATATTATTTGTAAGAAAGCATGGTACAAGATACATAATATTCCTCAAAGCACCTTTTATAATTACCAACAAGGACATGTGAAATGAATTCATGGTAACACCAACAAATGCAAACCACATGCACATACTGCGGCAGCCATAGAAATATTGCACAAAATTGTAATGGATAATTCAAACTTTTCACCGAACCAAACACGACAAGTTGAAGAAGATGGAACATATGCTCCTTTAAGATTGTTGCCATCAACGTACACCCTAAGTTCTTTGTTAAAAGAAATCAATGAGGCTCTTCAAGAGATAAATTTTCCATCAATATCACAACCAACAATGAGCAAGATTTGGAATACTCATTTTCCAGATGTGGCATTCTCAAATAACACTAACTTCAGTAAATGTAGTGAATGTATCATGTTGAAAGCACAGATGAAGACAACGACTACAAAAGAGCTGGAAGAAAAGGCACGAGATAGATTGAAGAAACATAACAAGATTGTTATGTGTGGAATATATTGCTACTATGCCCACAGAATTATGTCAGAGCGGTATCCAAAGGAATACTTGAGCATTATCCATGATAAAATTGAAAAAACAAAGACTTCAATCCTAAGATTACGTGT
>LPNX010144579.1:144772-191458 GCA_001517045.1 Pseudotsuga menziesii | reverse complement strand
AAGACAATGATGCATATTTAAAAGAACTAAAGGAAGGAATAAAATCATACATAAAAATGTGGAAAGAGACTATTGGCAATGAGAATTCACCAATTGTTATAGAGGAATGGAATGAAAAACTAGATTATTGGAAAATATTTCTTGATGCATTAGATGGAATCTACAATGACCATACACCCTTGGATGAAAGTGATTCTTCTTATTATTATTTTTGTCCAAAGACGAGGAAAAATGTTAACGTTGATGGTAATGCACTCCATGCAATATCAAGTATTATGGATGGGGATTTTGATAATGTGACAGATGAACCGGTATATGTTGGACCCAAGTGCAACAAGCCAAATCCAACATTCAATCCTAGAATTGATGTTGAGAAAGGAAAGATGTTGCTTGTTAGATCAGGAAATGAGGATGAAGGAGAGATGATTTGGATAGCAAAAGCCACCTCAGATATATTCCAGGATGATGACAGCGAGACCCTTCATGTAAATATTGATTGGTGGCAGCCTAGCTTAGGGAAATACAAGGGAAAAGTTTTAGAACAATATTGGGTACCAAATCTTGATGACACAGAACTTGGATCTATTCCAATTAATACCATAGTTTGGGCATGGATTCCAAAGAAAGAAGATTGCAAGAAGACAAAGATAAACAAATGTGGTGTACAAGCTATACTTGATCTGCTTGAGCGGATATAAGGAGATTAGGTGGAGATGATACATGAATGTAACTTTGCTTTTTGAATGACTTTTAGTATACATGAAGAAACATTTTTAAATATTTGTACTATAATAAATACTCTTCGAACTACTTTTTGAGGAATTTTATATTATTTATTGCATATATGAAATTTCACTTCAAGTTCAATGTTAATTTATGTGATGATACTTTATGCGAATTAGATAATACCATTCAAATTTTAACTTTGCAATTTGTATTTTAGATCAACACAACATCTCACTTGATCAAATGTGCATAATTATATTCATTAATGCATGTACAAAATCCTTTCCTTGTTTATTATTAGCTTTTTCTCACTCTCTTCAATACTACTTTGAGCTTTTCATTTTGTTCCCCTGATGATTGGTGGAGTGTCCACTTGAAATGTAGGGATGTTTCAATACACACAATTTAATTCCATAAACCCTCTTTGTCATTATGATTAACTATAGAAATCTTCATCCTGAAGTTGTACTTGATATGCTTGAGAAAATATAAGGAGATTAGGTGGAGATGATTCATGAATGTAATTTTTCTTTTTGAATGACTAATTAATATACATGAAGAAAAAAGTTGTCAATGTTTGTAGTATATCAAATATTCTCTTCAAGCTACCTTTTGAGGAATTTTATATTATTTGCTACATATATGAAAATTTTGGTTCAACTTCAATGTTAATTCATGTGATGATACTTTATGCGAATGCACCTTAAAATATCTTATAGAATTGCTTTGTGAATAAATGTAAGGCACTTGCAATAAGGTTTGAAGTGAGTTTTTCCTATTATTCATTATTATAGTTGATATAAATTTAATTGTACTACTATGTTGCATTCAAATTCATAATTATATTTTCTTATGTAGACTTTAAAGTGGTGCCAACTTTGTACTAGTATATTAACTTATACTCAATAAATACAGTACTAACATTTTGAGCGTGCAGGTTTTATTAGTTTGTCATCATTGTGATTGATTTTCTGGATTAAACTGTGTGAACATTTTGAGTGGACATTCCACCCATGTTTGTTACGGGAACCATGAAAAATTCATTGTGGACTAAAAATATTTCACATAACTTAATCCAGAAAATCAATCATTAAGTGATAACATCATGTTAGCTTTAATTCATGTTAGACATTATCATCAAATACATTGCATCATAAAGACAATTTAATCCATGTGATATTTAATGTTGATCATAATGCACTACATGTAATATAAGTATTATGGATGGAGAATTTGATAATGTGATGGATGAATTGGTATATGTTGGACCCAGGTGCAACAAGCTAAAGCCAAGATTCAATCCTATGATTGAATTTGTGAAAGTAAAGGTGTTGGTAGTTAGATCATGAACTAAGGATGAAGGAGAGATGATTTGGATGGCAAAAACCACCTCATATATCTTCCAGAATGATGAAAGTGAGACTCTTCATGTAAAGGTTGATTGATGGAAGCCTAGTTCAGGGAAATACAAAGGAAAATTTTAGAACAATATTGGGTACCAAACCTTGATGACACATGACTTGGATCTATTCCAGTTAATACCATGGTTTTTGCATGGATGCAAAAGAAAGAAGATTGCAAGAAAACCACAATAAATAAATGCGGTGTACAAGTTGTAATTGATTTGCTTGACTGAATATAAGGAGATTATGAGGAGATGATTCATGAATGTAATTTCCTCTTTGAACTAGTTATTAATATACAAGAAGAAACACTTTTAAATGTTTGTTGTATATCAAATATTCTCTTCAATCCTTTTTTTGAGGAATTTTATATTATTTACTAATATGAAAATTTTGGTTCAACTTCTATGTTAATTCATGTGATGGTACTTTATGTGAATTAGATAACGCCATTCAATTTTTAACTTTTCAATTTGTTTTTTACATAAACTCAACATGTCACTATATCAAATGTGCATAATCATATTCAATAATGAACTTTAAAACATCTTCTAGACTTCCTCTATGAATAAAACATCCTTTTCTTTTGTCACAGAGGATTAGAAATGTGTAATCCAGGTGTTAACACAGTCCCTCTCCCCTCATGTTGTAAAAGGTGCTAGCTCAATGGAAGAGCACTTGCATTCCAAGCAGGACGATGGTGGTTCGATTCCTCCATGCCCTAACATAAATTAAGACATGATTTAAATCTTATTGATAATATAAATATTGTAAGATATCTATATTTTCAATAAAAATATGCTCTTTTCAATTAAACACATTGTTCAAATACTTCATAAATAAATAATGAACACTTGCAATAATTAGTTAAGTTGGTTTCCCCCCTTTCCTCTTGTATATTAAAAAAATCAAACTCTACTGCACTAATGCTATTCTAGTTCCTAATTAATTTTGATTGTTAAAATAAATAATATTAATAAATAAGGGAGGCTTTACTAACATCAATATCATTAAATAAATTTATAGGTAAGAAATTTCTCACGTTAATCTATAATTCATAAAGTAAACATTCATCAACTTAGTTTTTAATACACTACCACTACCACTACCAACAACAATAATAATAAATTATGTTTCTATTTGAATTCATAATTTATTTTTAATCATTACAAGGTTAAAAATTAGACTTTAAAGTCATAAAATATTTTCCTGTATTGTTTATAAGTGGTGCGAACTTCCAAAAATAAAACAACATACTCAACAAAGACACAAATAATTACTACGACAATATTTCTAATTGTTGTAGTAACAAATACAATGTTGGTATTATGTCATAAAATAATTTAATCAACTTAACATTAAATACAAACTATAAATAATATTACTAGACATTATGTAAGGATTCAAAGTCTATGACTTTCCTCATCTTGAAAGAACTCAATCTAGTGGAAGTTCTAAATTCTAGATCCACTAAATAATTACAAATTTAATGAAATATGTGTTATCAACATGATATTGATGCTCTTGTGATGGAGAGTTGGGATTTGAAACATTCATGCACTTCGAATAACTGGATTGGAGAATAACCACACAGGTGATCCTATATTCAATCTAGGAAGACTTAACGTAGCCATAAGAGGAGGACCAACATTTCCAAATGAAGGAATAACAAAAGGTTCCCTTTGCAAAGGGGTCTCTTGGTTGGTAGTTCCCAAAGTCATAGTCATAGCTATGTAACCAAACTATCTCTCTCTTTAATCGTTTTAACTATAGAGGAAATACGAGTTACTCAATATAAAGCAAAAAGAAAACATGAGTGGATAAAAGGTTAGGATCCTCACAGGAATGTCAAGCCATCACAACTCGCTATATGCCATAGGTTCCAACAATAAAATGCAACAAGGAGGATTGGGAACATACCCTTTCCTGAATACCCAACTACCTGGATGACACATGCGTAGTAATCTCCTCAAGTGTTGTTATTGTTGTATTGTTATGATATGATGACCAAGGGAGTTTCTCATATGGTTTCAGTATCCTTGATGTTGTCTCCCAATATACAAAAGGTACATGGGAGATCAAGTCTATAGTAGTACTTTCTAATGCACAATCATATATAAGGGGCCTTCCTATATACCATTAAGTACCTGAAGTACCTTTCGATATACCTCTAAGGTACGTGAAATGTTGTTTGATATACCAATGAGTACGTGGAAGAACCTCACAGTCCCTGAAATGAAGTGTAGGAAATAAACAACATATCCTACGCTTAAATACATTGAAACATGTATCTAACCTATCACACACTTATTGCTAATAATTGTATCCTAACTAGCGCATATTTTTATCTGAAGTGGTTAAGTGGAAATATGGAGTGAAGTCTGACTCAGAAACCATGCAAGGATGAGATGAAAATATTTCACTCTTTCTTTTACTGGATGCCCTACTTATGAGAGAGTAATAGGTTCTTTCCCCAAATGAAGAAATTGAATATCACACACTAAAACTCGAAACTAGAATTTCATTTCCTATGTTTCCAACAAAAGTGAAAAACATGTCTCCAGGAAGAAAAAGATCTAAATAATGCTTCCAATAAAAAACCTAAAGAAAAGAGTATTTAGAGATTATGCAACTTGAAATATCTTTTATTTTCTTTTATATAAAACTAAGATTTAACAAAAGCAATGTATGAAGTAAACTAAAACAAGAACAAATTGTTTTTTATTTTTAAGTAATTTTCAATCTAATAAAGAATATCAAAACAAAACTTTGTCTTCAAACTATAAACGAAGTGAAATATAAATTTTCCTCTACTATAGGGATCGAAGGATATGAATAGTATTCCCAATACAAAAGAATTCAAGGCAAAACAAACACATGCACACAAAAAATGAAATGCAAATTTTCCAATTTCAATGAATACAATCCATAGAAAAGAGAAAGAGGTTTCAAGCAAAGAAAGAAATGTAAAATTCAATGCAATAAACATAAAATATTATTTGAATGCAAGGATAATATAATTCAAAGAGACTGCGAGATACATGATTCTTGACCCCTCACCTCTCCTGACCACGAGCGGGAATTTTTTTCAAAAATGCACTTGATTTCGCTTAAAAATCAAGCTAAAAATACCCCAAAAATCAACTAAAAAGGGTCATTGAGTACCTACCTTGGTGCACTTTGAAGGATTACACTAGGGAATTGTCTATTAGTCGACACACCTTGTATGCTAATAATCAACGTCGGCAACACACTATGCCTGAGGAGAAGAGGCGTCAGCGACTCTAGATGGAAGTGAGAAAAGGGCATCAACAGGGATTCGATGCTCTGTCAAGCACACCCAGGTGCGTTGGCGAATATAGAGAACTAAAAATTCCAGTAACTTGCAGGATAAACCAATGTGGATAAAACTAGAATGAAAGTGAGTTAAAACATAGACCATAGAAGGAAACTGAAAGTGTAGCAAGGTGGATCACTGACCTAGAAACTATAAATGAGTAATAAAACTAAATTCACAAGTTTGTAATCAAAAGTGACATAAAAAATTCACAGATCTAACTGGATCTAATTGGATCTTTCCCCAGTATGGTCACCAATTTTTTTACTGGGAATATTTCAATTAGTGTCAACACGGTTTCCCCCCTACCCTGTATGGTGAAAGTTTAGAAAAAAAGGACACAACAATGTATCCTCTCCCTAGACGACTGATATGCTTGAATTCAAATCTCTCTTTACCTTGAGTGTGGAAGGTTGTCCTTGTTTTATATATCCATGTGTGATCAACTATACCTACAAAGAACACAAAAACAAGACAATACATGAGAGCAAGAAGATAAATCAATAATATATACTAATGATCAAGGAAACTAGTAATAAATAATCAATATTAACATAAATCATTTATGGGAAAGGGAAACACTTTTGTATTAAAGATGAGAAAATAAAGCTATAACCAAAGGCTTGATGTCGAAGATTTATTTTTACAAGATATTTGACTCATCTCACTCACACTACAAACTATGCAACATATCACTCACAACCAATCTCTATTTTCCTCCTATACCAGACTTGAATCCAACAACATAAGTATGTTCTCTTGGTCTCCCCCATCATGTGGTCCATGTAGTTTGATTTTATATGCCAAAGGAGACCTAAATGGGTTGATAAATTTTGGGAGGAAGCTAGGGAATGATACCTAGGGATTAGGAGGTCAAGTGCCAACTCTCCCAAGTAGTTAGGATCATCCTCCATTAGAGATTTTACCTAGAAGCTTCTCAAATATTTTCTTTTTTACCCTTTTTCGACTGTTGATGCTCCTTAATGTGAGCGGGATAAGTGCATTGGTGCTCTTTGTGGTCATGTGATAGGTTCCACCAACATCTTATTCTAGTGGACAATAGGTGCTAGGCCTTCCTTATACCCTTTGCTAGGAAACAAGGTGTATCATACTGCCTAGGAATGAGCGATAAGGCCCCAAAAGTAGGTTTGGGATAAGGACTTTAAGGGATTGGAGCATTAGGAAAGTTTTTGGGTGTAACATACACATACCAAATGAGACATTCCCTACCAAAGGGACACTTGAATTTGAACTCAAAGGATCACTTTCCATAAGAAAAGCATTTAATATAACATACATACTAGAGATAGTCTCGAAAAATGGGATGTAAAAAGTATGACCACCATTAGAGTTTCCATCCCCAATCATAAAAGTATTACCATTGTAAGTAGGGATTGATGAAGGGAGATGGAATCCCCCAATGAAAGGATTAAGAGGAGGGATATGGCCACCTCCAAAATGATACATCATATAGGGGGATGACATGCCCCCAAGCCCTACACCAGGAGTACCACTAGAAAATGGAATGGAGGAAGAGGTATTCAATTATATGTTTGGAATGCCAAATGTGAAAGGGTTAGTGGAAAAGGGAACAGAGTGACACTTAGTAACTGACACCATTGAGGAAAATTTTGGCACATGATCAAAATACCATGTGAAATCAAAAGTATTTGTTCCTACAGGGAAACAAGCGCTAGTAGTTTGAGTGACGCTAAACACCAGAGCCTACAGGACCCACAAGGTAGTCGAAGATGGAGTCCCATGGAATCACCCTCCTAATGTGAACGAAGGGGTCAGAGGAGTGATCATGGTCAAAAGTATTAGGATCTATCTATGGTAAAGACCATTGTTATTAAATATACACCTCTTGTAAATAGGGTGCAAAGGGTCAAAACGGGGTAGGACTGCTAAGCAACGAGAATGGTGGATATTCATGACTCGATCCATGATGAATCCAAAGAAGAATACTCAAATGAAAATGATCCCTAAGGACAACTAACAAGCATAGATAACACCCCTAAAGAAGATAAGATAAATGCACACAAGCAAGGAATAATGATAAATGAGCTCTGATATATAAAAGGTATGTCTCACCTAAAAGAGGCCTCAGACTCCCATACATTACAAGTGGAGGTACATGACCAATTATAAAGGACCTAAGATTCAATGCATAAAGAGACTATTTATTCCAACCACTACCTGACCATGACACTCACATAATAACCCCTACAAGTATCCGCTATGATACATAGGAAAATAAGCTATGGTCACCTCAATATAATCAATTCTCATGTAGATAGTCGTAGTTGAGATCCACCGTATGGGTAGGGTAACTAATCCTAAAGCTCGAAAGCACCAAAGATACCTTAAAATCCCCTAGATACAAATAGAATCCTAGAAATATATCTGGTGCTCAATAAAAGAATTGGAGGGCTATCTCTGCAAGAGATGTGCACACTTCCTCGTGATTAATTCCCATGTAAGAGGATCTTCCAGAGAAAACCAATTATATCAAGGATTTCTCCTCTCCCTGGATCAACACCTAATTGTTTTTGTTTTATAGTCTTGGACAAGTTTACTCACACAGTGTTATTCCAAGACTCTAAGACCTAATCTTGCTTGTGCACCCTATAAAATAAAAATTTTCTAATCAATTTTAAGTTAAGAATTAATTTTAATGAGTTTTTCTTACTCAAGGGGATATGGTCATGCAACTAGTGATGTTATGACTTAGCAAAAAAATAAATATTCACACATGAAAAAATTGCTCCGTGCTAGATTTTTTTTCCAAATGAAACAATGGTATTCCACTAAATGAAGTTCATAAAAATGGCCTCTTTCTTTTTAAAATTCCAATGAATATTCCTATATGAATCCTAGACTAATTCCATTCCAAGAAAAAAATGATGCAAGTGCTCCTTTAATGTGAAATGAAAAAGTGAAAATGAACATGCAAAGGTGCAAATATTTTTGTATTTTCAAGATAAATGAATGAAAATGCAAAATAGAATCACAATAATCTGAGAACCTGCACAAATATGAAAAAAAAAAAATCCATGAAAGGCACTAATAAGCCATGGCTCATGCACTAAAAGAAGAAAAAGGTGGAAAGAATGACAAGAACGACTTTCCTAAAAAACTGATAAAGAGGGAGTTTTCAGTCACTATAAAAGAAATCAACTGATAATATAGGGATCCTAGAAGAGTCAACAACACTCACAACTTACCCAACAATCATTCCAACCAAGATATGGAAAAAAAAAATTATGAATCTTTTTAGAGAACAACATATGTACATGACCTATACACACACAACCTGCATGTACACGTGATTGTCAACACAACAGCCCGTGTATATAAGAGAAAGGGGGGGGGAAGTAAGTTTAAATCCAAATAAATCAAGGAAAATTCTAAATAATGAATGTATAAATAAAATCATCACGTATACTCAAATAAAGAAAGAGCAATTCAAGAAAAAATGCACCCAAAAAACATCAACAAAAAGGAGACTCCCTTAGTGTAGTCACCAATTCTATTACATAGAAAATATTCCTATGGATTGTGGTAGACCAAAATAGACGGAGTGAAACCACAAATCAAATCTAATCTTAATATGCGATATGAATGTAAAATGATAACAATGAAAGAGAAGGCATACCTCTATCAGATGTCCAAAAAATACCATCGTTGAGCTTTTGATCCAATGCTTGCAACATACAACTTGTCCTGAATTTTTTTATTATCCAAGCATAGAATATATATACGAAATTTCAATACCTACTCTAGCACAACCCATTTAACATGTATAAAAAAAATATACCCATGGAAATTAATACAATTATTTTTCACATGAAATTGGACGAGAAAAGAGTATTTCTATTAATTCAAAAATAGAAGTACAAAGTGAAAACCTCTGTTGACAACTCATCTGAACTGAGAAACCAGGTTCCTCCACCTAGGCATCCACCACGTCAATCCTCCATGCAAATAAAATATCATAAATACAATAGAGATCTTGGGAGATAAACATAAATGGTTCAATCGACAAGAACAAAGGGATGTCGACTCAAGGAAATAGAAATGGGGAAAACATTTGATATATTTTCCTTACTCTCAAAGTTTCTCCTCATCCAATGCTTCACAATGGATCATTATATAGACCTCAAATGGAAAATGGATGTTTGAATCAAATAATTTTCCAACATGTTGAAGGTCAAGGGTCATAACCACCATGACTTGGCATGGAAAAATTGGAAATATTTTATTTTTGAGAAAAAAATCTGATGTACATAGGTCACACTGGAGAAAGATGCATGTACATGAGCTACATATCTATGCACATGAGCTACATATCTGTGCACATGTCTATATCAACAAAATGAGAATTTTAGGGTTTCACTGAAGCATCGTGGATGTGCTAAGAAAGGGGGATATAGTGTGTTTGTAAACAGAAAATGTAAGACATCAAGGCATGATGCATAAGATGTGGAAAATCACATTATAATAGAGATCAACTCATTTTCCAATTTATGTTCTCTAAGCTCATATTACTTTCCAAAGAGGGACTCAATCTTGATCCACACTTCATTTTGGGGTTGACAATTCATTAAGATGAAATAGAATCTCTATATAAATAGAGAGACAACACAACCAATAGGATTCATACTTCCTGTTATTCCACATTTATTTCTCAACTACTGCAATTGGATCATTCTCTAAACCCACTCTAACCATATAGAGATCTCTATTGTGCAATAGAATATCAATATTGGATTTCCATTCATTCAAGAGTGCATTACACCTGGCTAAGCTCCAAAGGATAAATTCGGTGGCTTCAAGGAAAAGTTTCCACTAATTTTGTGGATTAAAATCCATCGCTTCCGGTGCTACAATCAAATTATTTGAGAGAGATTGAATGCTTGGCTACAATTTGATACCATGTGATATTTTGATAGGCAAATATTGTGAAAAAATAATCCGCAAATAAATTGTACATAAAAATAGAGAATAAAAGTTGTGTTACAACACAAGAGAATGAAGTACAATTCGAATATATTCCACACACATACTATTTAACATTGTGTGTACATTTATAATACATACTCAAAGGATAAATTCATGAGCCTAACAAGGAATTTGGAATCCACACATCTAGCAGGCTTAGATATAGTAGTATCCATCTCTACACATATACTAGTGGAAACTCACGATGTAAGTAAAGTTAATTGAAAGTGGTTGGAACATGAAGGAGATAGTAGGATAGAAATTAAGGATAGGATCTAAAGGAGATGCATGATCTGACTGCTAGTGTTCATCGAGGCTCATTTTTAACTTAGTCTCATGATATCAAGGAAGGTGGGTCAATTAAATAGTGGTGATTGAAGACAAACACCTCAAATATAGGAAACTTACTCTAGAGCTTCTAAAATCCTGCATAAGGGTGCATTAGCTCCTAAAATGTATGAATGTGGTACATGAGTGGATAATGAGGGTAAATAATGCCAAAAACTAAGCACCAGGGGTTCAACATCATAACTTAGGTGCTAGGGAGATCAAATGTTGATCCATGGCTATGGTATAGATGGATAAATTATTCCAACAAAGGGGAACACAAAGAATATGAATAAATAAGATGAAGAAAAAGATTTGGGGTGCAAAACATAGATATATAAGGGATAATGTAGTTATAGAAAAATACATGTACATTTCCATGTTGAGGAAAACAAATATATAAAGCGTTATGTAGGAGAAGTGGATTCCATCAATTTGAATTAGTGACTACAATAAATGGAGGTGTACTTCAATGTACACAAATTCACTAGGAGACAAAGGATTCTGTTTGCGTAGATGAAGTTTGAATGCCATGGTGTAGCATGGAAATATAGTAACATATTAGGAAAACCATCACATAATGAGTCATTAGTGAACAATTGGGAAGTGTTCAAGGATATGATTCATGAACTGTCATTTCTACCCAATTGGGTGTGAGGAGAATCAATATATTGTGTGGCATTATTTTAGGAAAAGGAAAGTTTAATTAGTGTAGGATTTCACTATTAAGTTTAAGAAGAGATATATCTATTCAACTGAGTGTATCTTTGAAGAGTATAGACATGTTGATCAAATATTTAATATCTTTTTGTATTATAAGGATCACTCTTCGGTCCTTAAGATATTAATACTAAATTATCGGTTTATCATACTTCTTATGTATCTATTATATCTCTATTTTTCTACTATAATTTTGTTTGTTTAGAATGTAAAAAATAAATAAATTGCTATTGTTTTAAAAAAAATAAAAGAAGATATACCATCTACATTTCAAGGCTATTTTAACAACCTTAGAATTTCTTACAACATGTATATCAATTAAAATATTTCAAGTATTATATAGAAAATTACATGTAGATAAGTAGAAATAAGATCCCTAAGTTCTCTTCTATTTCCTCAAACTCAACTCCCAAATGGTTTTTCCTCCTAGCCATCTTGGAACAACCTTGTCAGATCCCTAATTCTAAGAAACTACGTTTATCGTCCCTTTGTTCCTAAATCCCAAGAACAAAAAACAAACAAGTTTTCCCAAGTGTTTTTCCAAGTCCATAGATGATCCTCCTGTAAATTTATCCCAAATAATCCTCTCCTTCATTCTTCTTACCCTTCCTATATCCCCCCTTTGCTACCTTCCATTCCTGATATTTTACTGCCTTATATTTCCATTAATGTGACAACGTCCCATCCCCTGCAAATACTCTCTTGGGCCCTTTAATTTCAATCAATACTATGGATATAGAGGGTCACATGCAAAAATAATTATCATATTAAATAAAGAACCACCGTCAATCTTTTCATTCATTGTTTGACATAGCATAAAATTGTTTAAATAATATAACTCCAACATTAATTTCTTTAAAAAAATGATAAAGTAATGTAAGTAGCGAAAAATTTAATTGAGGAGTCATGAGATCATTTTTGGCATAAAAAATAAAATATTTAATTATACTAAAACTTAATTAATACTTATTTATCAAATATATAATACTCTTATCAAACTTAGATATTCATTTATTTAAATTACTACTACATCCATCAATCAAATATTAATTATAATTAAAACTTAATATCAATCATAACTAGAAATTAATACAAAATTATTTATTAATTTAATAATACTCCACTAAACTCAAATTAACATCTTGTTAAACTAGTAACATCAACCTCCTATCTCCCACAAGGTGTAGAATAGATGATGAATGGGAATATTGTTAAGGTACTCCTTGCGTAAGGTCACCAATTCAAAATTGTATGGATAGTAGCTTACAAAATAACGATCCTCCTATCATAATTACTTATCCTTTTATTTATTAACTTTTCATAAATGCATGTAACAATCATTCGAACATGACGACATTAGGGTGGATGGAGCGCATAGCCTGATTCATGTTGTAACCCATTCTATCGCATTTCTTGACAGTTTTTCATGGCACTAGCAAGGGGAGGGGCCGCAAATCCCTCCTAATATATCCCCAACAATCAAGGCAGTGATCCGGTGGACCGGTCTGTATTATCACCACCCATCACAATTCAAAATGGGTCTGAAGAAATTTTGATTTCTGAGGGAAAGCAGGATCTGAATACTCTAGGAAAACCACAGGCAACAATTTAGGAAAAAGGGCAGTCTAGTACCTAAACATGTATTACTAGAATGTACAATCAACCCTTCCTTCATCTCCTAGCCAAAAGGATCGATTCCCATGCACAAAATATGCAGGATCATGCACTTATAGGAAAATTCATGGGATTCTGGCCAACTGAACATGCATTGCATGGATGGATTGCATCCAAATGGAAACCGAAAGACCTTTTTTATTTACAAATTGGTTCTAAATGTTTTTTACCATCATTTTTCATCATCTTGATGATAAATCAAAAGTTGAAGAAGGAGGTCCTTACTTCTTTAATGCGACCGGTCTTTATCTTCGCAACTAGATGGAAAGGTTCAGTCTGGAAAAATAAGATTTCTCTTAGGACCCAATCTAGATTCGAATGGTCTCTCTTCCGTAAGAATATTGGGATGAGGAGATCCTTAAATAAATTGGAAACACCCTAGGAACCTATGTTAGGTCGGTTGATTAAAATAAAATGAACAAGTTCACCTCCTACACCAGGATCTATGTGTATATACACATTGCAAACCCTCTCCCAGACGCAATCTGTATATCACATGAATATTCGGACTGGCTCCATCCTCTCGATTATGAACATGTTCCATTTTGATGTTGAAAATTCCATGAGCATGGACACCTCTTCAGATATTGTCCACCCAATAGAACCAGGCTAGATAATTCAAAGAATGGTGAGAAATACCTAGAGGGATTCAAGAAACTGGGAAAAAAAAAGAGTCACGATGGGAAAGATGGGACATACAACTTTAAAGAAGATCAACCTACCACTAGTAACAACTTTGATGTCCTGAACAATCAAGTTGAAACTTCATCCGGGGAGATGCATATGGATAACATCATTAATAATTCTAAGATTTGATATCCCACGCTTCCACAATCATCTAAGAACATAATGGGATTATAATATTTTCCACCTAAGTTAGATCCTCAGGATATAGAAACTAATCCTAGATGTTCAAGATCAATAATTTATGGATGAAGATTTAAAAGATCAAGATCTGGGGGATCTAGATCTCAGAAGTATGAAGGATGCTTGCATTAGAAAAGCCTTTGATTCCATTCCTTCTTGGAAAATACAACTTTTTCAGGAAGCTATTTTCAAAGATAAAGCGCAGAATAAAATTGGGGTCTATCACCCACGGAAAAAGGATAAACAAAAATTTCCTAAGGACAACATGAATAGATGAGGAAAAACTGATTTGCAGTAATTAAATAGACTTGGAAATGCACTTATAGAGTTAGGACAGTATGCTTAGCTAACAAAATTCTTCTCCTCTGCTTCCCAAGGTATCCCATGAAGCTAATCTCCTAGAATGTCCGCAGTCTCAATGGTACCTCTAAGCACAGAACGATAAAAATAAAAATTAAGCAAGCCAAACCTTTTGTCCTCTTTCTCCAAGAAATCAAATGTTTGATGGAAGATCTTGCGAATTTATTCACTAGATTTTGGAAAGGCAGACATATCATTGTCGTTTCTGCCAAAGGAGACTCAATAGGTATCGCCATCATTTGGAATCCTATGTAGGTATCTCTTAGTCATTTTTTTCCAAAGCCCATAACTTATCTTCTATCTTTCATTTCCTTGGCACCACTATTAAAGGACATCTCATCAATACTTATGGGCCTCAACCCCCCAATATTAAGATTCATCTTATCCATTATCTTGACTAGTTTTTTCAACATCACTCCAATTCCCCCATTATTATTGGAGGGGACTTCAACATGGTCCTCTTCCTGGCCTCTGGATTATTTACCTGGAATACCAAAAGAGGAGGCATGCACCACATTGCCAAACGTCTTGACCACTTCCTTATCTCCAATAATACCCTAAATCTTGGTGGGGCCTTCAGCTCGACCATCCTTCCCATTGTTGGTTTTGACCACTGGACCATTTCTCTTTCCTAGAACAGTATAGGTAAACCCCTCTTTTGTCCTTTTCATTTTGATTAATTATGGCTAAAGCATGCTTCCTCTAATAGCACTATGGAAGAATGGCAGACCAATATGAACGTCACAGGATGTTCCAAAATGGATATAATGCATCAAAAGCTTCGGATTCTTTGGTATAACCTTCGTAAATGGAATAAATGTACTTTTGGAAACATTTTAAAGGACAAAGAAGTCATCCAAAATGAGCTGGCAACTATGTAGCACATAATTATGGATACCTAGTACATTGCTGAAATTAAAATCAAAGAAAGTGATCTACTAGAATCCCTTAATCAACGCTGTGAACTAGAATAAATATTTTGGCAACATAAGTTCAAAGTTGACTGGATTAAAGAGCTGGGGGAAATAAACACTAACTTCTTCCCATCGTTCCACTATCCAACACAAAATGAGAAACGAGATCATAAGGCTAAAAACTGATGATGGCATCATTTTGGAAGAGCATGCGAATTTGGAGAGAGAAATTTTGGGGTTCTGTGGTTCTCAAATTTTCTTCTATAACACCAGTATTATTATCCAATGCAATATATTCCAAATTCTCAATATTCCTGTGGCTAATTTACCTTAAAAATATCTTGGATCCCCTCTCTTTGATTCAAAAATCAAGCACATTTCTTCTAAAAATATTTTAAATAGACTTGAAACCCACATCACTTCCTGGACCTTCCATTCCCTTAATATGCCAAGTTTTCTTGTCCTTCTCAAATCTATCTTGCAATCCATGCCTCTCTATCTTTTTCTGGTACTCATTTCTCCTAAGTGGGTACTCAAGCATATAAAAAAATTCCAAACCAACTTTCTTTGCAGTTGTACTAATAACAGACAAAGGTGGTCACTTTCTAGCTAGAAACAGGTCTGTCTCTCAAAGCTTGAAGGAGGGATTAGGATAAGAGATCCAGAAATCAGTAACTAGGTCTTATCGGCCAAGCTCTGGTGGAAATGGGTAATGAAAAATCATTCTCATTAGTCCCAACTTTGGAATTATAAGTATTATCAAGATCGCACCCCTACTACTCTCATAATATTTGACCTGGATCCTCTAGGTTCCTTGATCTGGAAATCAGATAACACCGAGTGAAATCTTATACAACAAAATTGATTTTGGGAAATTCAAGACAAAACCAATGCTCTCCTATGGCATGACGCTTGGGAGAAACCCCCCATCATTAGTAGCATATTTACTTAGAATACATTCAACTATATTCTCACATAAATATCAATACTCTTGTGAAAGACCTCTGGATGGAGGATATCTCTTCTCCTTTTCGACAATGGAAAAATCCCAGTAACTGGAGACATCACCTTGAGTCCAAGCACTTGGATTCCATTTGGCAGAAAATTCACCAAAGAAGGATACATATTAAGCATGGCCTTGACATCCTTATATGGGGTTACAAACCCTCAAGAATTTATATGGTGAAGGAAGAGTGTTCTCTATCCACTTTTCATCAGAGGGAGCCTCCTCTCACAAATTGGAGGAAAATTTGGAATCCAAAGCTATGAACCAAAATATCTACTTCTATCTAGTTACTATCCCATGGATGTATTCTTATGTGGGATAATATTCTCAAAAGAGGTTTCTATGGACCTTCATGGTGCGTTATCTGCAATATTCACTCTGAATCCATTGACCACCTCCTAGATTCTCTCTATTTTGCTAGTGTGTTATGAGATAACGCCGCTAAGAAAATGTACCACTCCAGGAGAGTAAAAGGAAACTTTTCTAAAACTATTCAGAAATGGGATTCCAATCCTTTCAAAGCTCCATTCTCAATCTTTTCTTGGAACTCATTCCTGGATTCCTTGCTTGGAATATCTAGAAATAAAGGAATCTTCGTATTTTCTTGAAAAAACAGAACACTCTAGAGGTAGTCTTAGACATTGTCACCAAAATCCTTCAAGAAACACTCTCTGCTAGGGTATGGAATCAAAATGATTTTTATATCTCTCCCCATGAGCAACGAATGTTAGATAATTGGAATTTTCATCTATCTCCCCCAACTGGGCCATCCAATTCAATAGTCACTATTGCTAGCCCTATCCTTTGGAACCCTCCCACCAAGGGAGTCTTAAAACTCAATTTTGATGGGGCGTCAAAAGGAAACCCTGGTATTTATGGGTTTGGAGGCATTATCCAAAAACAAGAAGGAGAGATAATGCTCATTTATCATGGGAATATTGGCCATAATAGAAATAATGCAGCAGAACGTGAAGGTCTCATCGCGGGAATTGAAATTTCCATTGAAGGAAAAAACCTTCCTCTAATTGCAGAAGGGGACTCTTAGATTATCCTCACAATGAAGTCCAAGTTAATTCATGGTTCTCAGATATGTAAAATCTATCCCAGTTGGCATATAGAGCACACTCTCTCGCATCTAAGCTTCCTTCTCTCAAACAATCGGGCCATTTATTTTCACCATGTGAAATGCTCAGCTAATTCCGTAGTGGATTTTATGGCTAAAGAAGGAGTTATTCAATCCTCTCCAATGAAGAAGTGAGGACTTAGTAGCTTTACCAACTAGAGTCTTTTCCACAAGTGAAAAAATTCATCTAGCAAGGACTCCTCTACCCTAGATGCAGGTTACAAGCATCCCGTTGGAAATGGTGGAACTGAGTTCTGAAATGCTTCGATGGAAGAAATATCGCATCCCCTCCTGACCCAGAGGAGAGAAAATGATCCAACTCTTCTACCTGAGTTACCTATATCTGATTCTGCATTCAAATGATGACTTTGGATTCTTTTTTTTTTTTATATCTACACAAGCAAGAAATTCTCCTGCTAACATTCTGATCTAGACCATGTATAACTCTTTATCTTTCCCAATCACATAAATATCGAATGATAGATAATCATCCCACAAAAAATCAATGGTGCAGAGAGCTTCACTTGTGGAATCGAAAACATATCAAATTTTCACTCTCACACCCCGCACCCCGTATGCTGCATTCTGCATCCCGCATCCTGCATGCGAAACAGCCGTGGCGGAGATCAAAGTTGCAGAAATAAAAATTTACCATAAGTCATTTCTGCATCCCACAAGTTGTAGAAGGGAAATTGCGGAAATCAATTTTTTCCAAATGACATTTCCACATCCCGCATCCTGTAAGTTGTGGAAAGGAAATTGCGGAAAGCAGAGTTTGCAAAATGAATTTTTCGTATTTTTCATCCTGCAACCCGAATCCCTCAAATTGTGGAAAGAAAAATGCAGAAAGGAAAATGCGGAGATCGAAATTTCCAAAGAACATTTCCTCATCCTGCATCTCGCATCCTGCACCCCGCAAGTTGTGGAAAGGTTAAATCTACGAAATTTCGATTTGCTAATGAAAATTTTTAAGTATAAAAATGATTTCCAACATCCAGGCTATCACCAATCTAGCCGATATAACTTCATAACAACTTAGAAAATTCATTGAAGTAATTACACACATATATGCATCATTCATGAGATATATAGATGAAACACAACACATTCCATTCAATAATTCATCATATTCATATTCATTTATAAACAAGTACAATTGCAGGGATTGAAACACAAGAAATACGTATCTTTATCAGATGCTTGTCCGGAAACCAACTATGTCGCTGCAACGTTCCACCCAACCATAGGCCAATGTGCTCATCAATCTCTCAGTAGTACTACCACCCCCAAGCTGGGCATGATTTCCCAAGGAATAAGGAACACTAGTAGACTTCCCCATAGCTAAGGATACAGTAAAAATCAGCCAAGACAACATAGTTGGGTTTATCAGGCTTACATAGGAAGTGATTTACACATAGCCAAAGTTTATACAAGTCACATGAGACATAGCCAAGCCAACAGATGGGTTTATCAGGATACCATTCGAGCCATCCTTCCTGTTGGGTTTATCAGGCTGCTAAGGAGGTGGAAAGAATGACTGCTAAGCTAGTGAGCTCAATCCTAGAGCTATGGACACCTACACCGGATATAACCTGACTTCTAAACATTTTCACACCCAACACAAGGAAGCATCCCCTTTTCTACTACACAATCCCTTAGGACATGCCTTCCCTTCCAGTGTTATTCAGGGTATGCAAAGAAGAAAACCAACCCTCTATATTGGTCTGCGAGGCTCCTTCACACACTAGGTTTATCAAGCAATTCTATACTCCATTTCCATTCCCTAAATCAGTTCAGATGCCAAACATGCCAAATTCCAAACGAGGATGTACACACAACGATATCAGTTCTGGTATTAACAAAATGTAACAGAGGCCAAGGAATACACACACACACACATCAATTACGAATTTCTGAGCATTTCCTGAGCCATACTGACTACTACAATTAAAACGAAATTGTTTGATGGTCATTCAATTCAAAACCACAAATTGGATTCTAGGCATTCATATTCAGGAAATGACTAATAGATAGGAAAATCGTAAAAAGGAAAACAATTCACAGAACATGAAAAATTGTGAAGGATCAAGACTCAAAGCAGTTTTGATTTATTGTTGCATGAATTCCCACGAATACCCTTTCCAAAATGTTCCACATAGTCCAAATTGTGAGGGAAAGGTGAAACATGACTGCATGAGGGAAAGGAAGGTGTTTTCTTGCCCAAGAAAATTTAAAAAATGTTTTTCCTAGAAATGGTGCTCTACTCATTTCGAATTTCTACCCACTCTTCCAATCCCCCCCGCTTATCCTTAGGAAAAATCATGCCCCCATAACATTTTGTTGCATTTACATAGTTGGATGTAGGATTTTAATTAAAATTACAAATTTAACATGATGTCCAAACTTATAACGTTCATCTAGCATAAAAACACCATCAGAATTGTGTTGAAGCCTTAGTTAGATATGTGGCTAATCAGGGTGTCCAAGGCTTACAACACATAGAGAAAACCCAACCAAGGGCTTCAAACAATCCCTCGCATGTATTGTTCTATCCTCAAGCTGTTTGGGATGGTGATTTCCCATGAATACTTTTATAGCCTCCGCTGGCTTATGGTTGAATTTGAACCACAGAGGATCTGTTTTCCAGATTGGAAAACAAAGATGGGTGATAGAAAGAAAAGGAAAACCAAATATAGCTATCAAAATAAACCTAATATAAAGCTAAGTAACTTAAAGAGAATGTTGAATTGATTTACAGATTATCCTGAGATATTTGAATGACAAGTATTTTAATCACATTGACAAAAATGTAAATGAGATGGTAAACTTCTCGCTTAAATCACAATCGTTTAATAAAAATTAAATGAAAGCAACTCACAATTAAATCATTCAAGAGAACCTGCAAATACGTATGTTAGTTGAAAAACCAACATATTTGCTTTAGAAAATTAATTGTTCATTCACTTGCAGAAACAGATAAACTCTTGAAAGAATAAATTCTTTAAGAATTATTAATGTATAAATTTCCAACAGAGAAAAATATGAGTCATAAATAAAGACATTTAATGATTTGCAAATGAGTAACCAGCGACATTAATCCATTTAAAACAGGAAAAACATGAGATCTATTAAATAAATTTAATGGAACTCCTAACAAGAGATATGAAAATATCAGTGCTTTATTAATCTCCAGTTCTGTAAAAATACATAAACCTTCGATTACAAAGAGGTATATTCAGTCTCCTATTGAAATCTTTCCATTCCAAAAGCTCTTCCTGGTATCAGCATTTTATTCTTAAAGAGAAATATCTCAGCTGAGCCCCCCCCTCCCCTTTGCTCTCAACCATTTGGGTATACTTTATAGAAGAGACAAGCAATGGAAGGATAAGGTCCACCCACCGGAACTCTGGTTCGTTCAGCTCCCATCCAAATCGGCCACAACCAAATTATGAAAATACTCCTCTGTTCAAGCATGACTTTCTTCAAATTGGTTGAGGGATCTCACAAATGGCTGGCCATTAGGAGTAAAAGACCCCATTTGTGAAGTTGGTTTTCAACAGTTTTGTCAGATTATTCATGGTTTGATGGAAAATGGAGCCCGAAATTAGCCTCTCCCAACTGATGCGCGATCTAGGTTTCGTTATCTTCTTGACAGTTCCATAGTTTCCAGTAGTTTCCATCTAATGATGTGGATTGGATCTTCTAGAAGAAATTCTATTTCCTTCAATCTCCTCTTTCAGATCTAGCAATCATTCCTATCCCTTTAATTTTAATCCCTGCACATCAAAGAATGTAATTCATATAAATTAACATAAAAAAGCTCTTATCATGGATTGAGAGAAAAATAAAACTAATTAAAAGGATAAAAATGTTTTCATTTGAACTCCGCGAGATCTTAATAAATTTCTTGTGATTCATGGCATGATCATTCAATAATTTTTTACTATTGCATCATGTAATCCTTTATTGATTTCTTGAAATGTTTAATTAAATCTATTATCCATGTTGATAATTTTCCAAATAATGTAAATAAAACAAAAGCAAGAAGATCCAAAATTAACATTCCCAACAAAATAGGAAATCACATAAGAAAATTCGAATTTTTTTAAAACAATCATTTATAAAAAATCAGGAAAAACCACAAACCAAATTAAAACCCTAAGTGAAAAAATAAAACTACAAAAATTTACGAACCCGAAATCAAATTAAGTTATAACCTAAGATAAACTTAGGGTCCGGAAATATGCGGGAATGAAAATGTGAAAATGTGATTCCCGCATCTTGCAAGTTGCGGGTTGCGTCTTTCAGGGATGTTCTATTAAAAAATGAATTTTTTTTACCTCCCGTAATCCACATCCCGCAAGTTAGTTGCGGGTTACGGGAACATTTAAAATTTGAACAATAAATATCAAAGGTCTTGCATCCGCAAAAATGCATAAAAATACTTGGGAAGTTTGGAAATTTGCAAGTTTATTTATTTATTTATTCAAACAAAATGATGAAATAAAAATCTAAAAATTATTCACTAAGAAAATACAATATCTGAAAACCCTAAACCTAGAAAAATAAAAACCATTTACAATTAAATTCTTAAGAAAATAAATGTTGGAGATAAGTTACTTATAAGAGTCAATAAATTCCACAAATAGGTTTCTAACATAATCATTTTCCAAGAATAGAAAGCCTAGAATATAATAATAATAATTCAAATTAGCTTATTGAAACTAAGAATTATCCACGATCAAACTAATTTCACATTCGTGAATGTTGAATTTTAATCCACAAATTTCTAAATAATGATAAAACCAAATCTCATTGAAATTAGGGAATTTAGGATTCAAACAAACTAAAACATGTGTTCTTTTAATTTTCATAACATCTAATTGTGTATAAAACTAATATATGGATTTAATGAAATACACAAGTTAAGTTAATGAAAGTCAAAACATAACCATGAATATTTAAAATATTTCAATAAGCTTAAACCAAGCTACAATCTAATATAAGCAAATAACCCAAAGGCCAATATTATTTAAATATTTACATTACAATTCTAGGCATGCAAAGGGGAAAATAAAACTCAATCAAGGCCAAATATCGAACCAATGCAATACACAAAAGCATGAGAGAAGAAATGATAAGATCAATCCGAATCCCAGAGCGAGGTAATAACCAACCGTTATCTCGTATAATCAGTTTATGCGGTGAAGACCAATCTTAGGTGGGGAATGTGAAAGATAACATGGTAAGCTAACCACCAAGATAATAGAAGAAACTCAAATGGATAAAAGAGAAAATATAAGCTAGAGATCAATAAGAAAGGAAACAATCGAAATAATACCAAAGATATAAAATGTGAGAGAAGAATTGCAGGCATTTATTTCGTAAATATACACACCCTTCCCACAATCTGCAATCCACATTGGTAGGTTGTGGGTTGCGGAAACACACAACACAATCATAAATCAAATACTTCCCACAATCTGCAATCCGTAAGTTGCGGGTTGAAGGTTGACCAACTGACTCATAAAAATGTTTCGGCATCCCGCATTCCGCATTGCAGGATATGGGATACGGAATGAAAAACTCGCAAATAATAAACTTCAAGATCCTGCAATCCGCATTGCAGGTTGCAGGAAGGACACATTTTGGGAAAAATAGTCTTTTTCGCAACTCACTAAAAACACACAAAAATCCATAAATCTGAAGAATTTAGCTATCAAATCATAGAAACTATGATAAACATTTTGGGGACCCCAAAACAACTTAAGATATTCAGAAAACTTACCTTACATGTAAAATTGGGGTTCTCATGTTTTATTGAAAACATGGTATCTGTTGTGCCTACAACAAATGGCAACATGCTGGGACGAAGCAGTTATCTCTGAATAAGAAAGATAGTATTTGTATGTGTATAAAGGAGTGAAAGATGAGACCTCTACCAAGAAGATAAATTCCCCTAAAACATGTATATTACATTAAGAATTCAACCTTTTAAATATTTACCCAGCTGCAATTGACATTTTAATAATTCCCTTCTATCACTGAAAATGTAAATACAAACATTGATTGATTAGATTTTTTAACAAAATATGTTCTTTATTGAAACACGCTCTAAATGAACAATTCGTGATGACTAGAATATGTTATCTTAATGATTACCATAGGTATGGCCCTACTGCTAACAAACGTTTATAGCCTCGACGGGGTTACCTTTCAACCCAATAAGTTACTTGTATCCCATCCATTAGTTAAATCTGCAAATCTTATCAATCCTTGTTAAATATTTTGATTCCTAGAAAGAAGCTGGAAACCACTGCCCCGACTTGGTGACATTGTGATTCACATCGACTTACAGATAATGAGTGGGTTGGCTTGTGATGAGACCCCCCGGTCTTGCAAACATTTTAGCGGCTACAAGCCAGTACCCTGGCCTGATTACCAGATATTAATAAATTCATTCCATAAGAAGGTATGATCATGAACAGGTCAGCTTGTAATAAGATCTCCTATTTCCCAACTTACTCCTAGAGATGTTAAAGAAAAGGATTGGGCTACGTTCAATGTTAATCTCATAAGAGATTACTTAATGGATGGGGAAGCCACTATACTCCTTAAGAGAGTGGGATGATGTTAAGAGGTTTGAGATGATAACAATGCAATCCCCACTCATTTTCTTGTAAAGAAGGATCCAATTAGAACATAATTTCATAATCTAATTTAAGAGAATAGTTTTGCATATTGATTTGTGATAGTTAAGAGGAGAAAGATAATCAAAGCAACTAAGTTTATGTATGAAGGCAAGACTTGGAAAGTGTTCCACCGCAAATAAAGGGATAGCTTCTTCTTATAAATTCAACTTGAAATATCCGTTCACATACAAGACTCCAAAAATTTAGGCTTGGAATAACTAAACTTGCCCCAAAGTATCATCAACTAAGGATCAACAATCCCGTTTTAGAAAAGATTGATAAATAAAACATGATTCAAAATAAGGAATTGTAGAATAATTGGAATCAATTTTCGATGATTAACATTTAAACCTTTCATCCCAATGCAAATTATTATCAAACTAAGAAATCCAATCCAAATCAATCAATTCAAAAATAAAACAAAAAGTGATCTAATCAAATTAAAATCAAAACTATTCTATTCTACACCTATCCCTACACTTTTCTAAAAGCTAAGTATAATCAAATTTCCAATGCAACCAATTATGTAACTTGCAAAAGAAAACAAGTTATGTATTAGTATTGGAAACCGCAATACTTCAAATGGAAATATAGGACAAATGAAATCAATTTTCTTATCTACAAAGAATGAAGGATTGCATGGAAACCTTTTGACAAACGATTCTTCCAACCAATAAAAAATCGAATCGTAAAAATTATGTTGGAAGTGACATGATGTTTGTAATGCATTCATGGGAAAAACTGATATCTCATGAGGATCATAACTAAAATGATTCTTATCAGTAATATGATTAAAGAATTGCGAAAGGGATTCAGTGAAAAATGAATTCTTTAAAACAATATCATTGTTAATAAATTGGGAAGGAGAAAAATGATAATATGGCATTACCTTAAAATCAATTACCTCATTGTGTCCTTCAATTTGAAGCTTAGAATTAATGACATTAGATCCAGATGTGGTCATCATGTTGCAATAAAATAGACCAATATCTAATACAACATGAGAAAATAGTGTATCCCTTTCCATATTGTAGATTGAATCATACTCCTTAATGACATGAGAAGAAATAGATGAAGATGCATTTCTTACATGAGTAATGGTAGTAAGAATATTATCGTCCTCTTCATGGTGATTTAGAGATAAACCAAATTGAACAGAAATATGTCCCTCATTCTTAAAATATTTACTTTGTATCCTATTAAAATCTGACCAAAACGTAGTATCAACTTGAAAATGATTAACATACAAATGTAATATTTGATCAGAAAAAATACCTAGATACAAAGAGAAATAGGTTTCAAAATGTAGAAAATTAAATTCTTCTCTATGAATAAAATAGTTTTCATTAATTGTTTCAAGAGAAACATAATTAGTAAAACTCTAATCTAATAATGAATTTTGAATGAGGGGACCTGATTGATCATTAGAAGAAAATAATGTAACATCAATAATATAATCATTATTATCACTTTCAATTGCTGGATCTGGAATCTTTAATTCTTCTTCCACTTTATCTTTTATAACAAGAGTTTTAGGATTGTTAATATAAAAGTAGAATTGCAATCCTTATTATTTTGTTCATGAAACAGTGTATCACAAAATCCTAATTCTTGTGCATGCACAACAATTTCATTATCTTGAGTGGAATTAACAGGATTAGATTCTAAATCAATATTGACTGATGAACTGAAATTATTATCAATATGCATGTCATTAACTTCATATTTATCATTCTTTTCCAAATCAAGTGCGTCAGAAAGAGAATTAAGATGGGAAAACCAATAAATTGTGTCCTTTTCAAAAAGTTGGTGTCTCTCATGAAATCTGCAACATATTATCATAAATCTGGAAAAGAAATCATCAAGAGATTCATCTTTGTATCTATGAATATTTTCTAATTCAAAACCAAGTTTTTTGTAACTATAATTCTCGTGAGCATTAAGAAATAGCTGTGTGAAATTTTTCCATGAATGAATAGATTTAGCTAGTAGAAATTCATACCAACTCCGAATTATTCCTTCGAAAGTAGCGGTAAACATTTTGCATCTCTCATTCTCATCAGATACGTTTATAAAATCACAAAAATCATTAAATTCAAAAGGATGTTGAGATGCAGAGATCTTACCTTCTCCGTTGAAGCTTAATCGTTGCAAGAAATTAGTTGTCCCTCTAGGAATACTTCCAGCAGACCTGGGAAAATTGAAAGCATGATCTAGAACAGTGATATGAGCCATTTTTCAAAAATAAATGAAGTTAAACAAAAATAGTTGAAACGGCTTACTTGCCAGTTGACCCTCCTTCTAGCACCATTTGTTGAAGCCTTAGTTAAATATGTGGCTGATAAGGGTGTCTAAGGCTTACAACACGTGGAGAAAACCCAACCAAAGGATTCAAACAATCCCACACAGGTGTTGTTCTATCCTCAAGCTGTTTGGGATGGTGATCTCCCACGGATACATTTATAGCCTCCAATGGCTTATGGTTGAATTTGATCCATAGAGGATCTATTTCCCAGATTGGAAAACAAATTTGGGTGATAGAAAGAAAAGGAAAATCAAATCTAGCTATGAAAGTAAACCTAATCTAAAGCTAAGTAAACCTAATCTAACTTAAAGAGAATGTTGAATTTATTTACAAATTATCCTGAGATATTTGAATGACAAGTATTTTAATCATATTGACAGAAATGTAAATGAGATGGAAAATTTCTCGCTTAAATCACAATCATTTAATAAAAATTAAATGAAAGCAACTCAAGATTAAATCATTCAAGATAACCTATAGATACGTATGTTAGTTGAAAAACCAACATATTTGCTTTAGAAAATTAACTGTTCATTCACTTGTAGAAACAGATAAACTCTTGAAAGAAGAAGTTCTTTAAGAATTATTAATATATAAATTTCCAACAGAGAAAAATATGAGTTATAAATAAACACATTTAATGATTTGCAAATGAGTAACTAGCGATATTAATCCATTTAAAATAGGAAAAACATGAGATCTATTAAAGAAATTTAATGGAACTCATAACAAGAGATATGAAAATATCATTGCTTTATTAATATCCAGTTTTGTAAAAATACATAAACCTTCGATTACAAAGAGGTATCTTCAGTATCCTATTGAAATATTTCTATTCCAAAATATCTCACTGGTAGCAGCGTTTCTGTTCTAAAAGAGAAATCTTTGAACTGAGCACCCCCCCTCCCCTTTGCTCTCAAACATTTGGGTATATTTTATAGAAGATACAAGCAATGGAAGGATAAGTTCCATCCACTAAAACTATGGTTCATTTAGCTCCCATCCAAACCAACCACAACCAAATTCTGAAAATACTCTTATATTTGGGCATGACTTTCTCCAAATTGGTTGAAAGATCTCACAAACGACCCATGGTTAGGAGTAAAAGACCTCATTTGGGAAGTGGGTTTTCAACAGTTTTGTTATGTTGCTTTTGTGCAATTCCGTAGTTGCCCGCAGTTTCCGTTTGATGATGTGGATTGGATCTTCTGGAAGAAATTCTATTTCCTTTGATATCCTCTATTAGATCTAACAATCATTCCTATCCCTTTAATTTTAATCCCTGCACATCAAAGAATGTAATTCATATAAATTAACATAAGAATAACGCTTATCATGGATTGAGAGAAAAGTAAAACTAATTAAAAGGATAAAATTGTTTTCATTTGAACTCCATGATATCTTAATAAATTTCTTGTGATTCATGGCATGATCATTCAATAATTTTGTACTATTGCATCATGTAATCCTTTATTGATTTCTTGAAACGTTTAATTAAATCTATTATCCATGTTGATAATTTTCCAAATAAACTAAATCAAATAAAATAAAGAAGATCCAAAATTAACATCCCCAAAAAATCAGAAATCACATGTTGGGAAGAAAATTCGAATTTGTTTAAAACAATCATTTATAAAAAATCTGGAAAAACCAAAAACCAAATTAAAACCCTAAGTGAAAAAATAAAACTACAAAAATTTAGGGACCCGAAATCAAATTAAATTATAACGTAAGATAAAATTAGGGTCCAGAAAGATGCGATAATGAAAATGTGAAAAAGTGATTCCCACATCCCGCATCCGGCAAGTTGTGAGTTGCGCGGATATTTTATTAAAATATGAAAAAAATTTACCTCCCGCAAGTTGCGAGTTGCGGGAACATTTAAAATTTGAACAATTAATATCAAAGGTCCCGCATCCGAAAAAATGCATAAAAATACATTGGAAGCTCAGAAATTTGTAAGTTTTATTTATTTATTTATTCAAACAAAATGATGAAATAAAAATCTAGAAATTATTCACGAAGAAAATCCAATATCTGAAAACCCTACTAAACCTAGAAAAATAAAAACCATTTACAATTAAATTCTTAAGAAAATAAATGTTGGAGACAAGTTACTATATAAAAGAATCACTCTTGTAATATAGGAGAGTCAATAAATTCCACAAATAGGTTTCTAACATAATCATTTTCCAAGAATAGAAAACCTAGAAAATAATAATAATAATTCAAATTAGCTTATTGAAACTAAGACTTATCCACGATCAAGCTAATTTCACATTTGTGAATGTTGAATTTTAATCCACAAATTTATAAATAATGATAAAACCAAATCTCATTGAAATTAGAGAATTTAGGATTCAAACAAACTAAAACATGTGTTCTTTTAATTTTCATAACATCCAATTGCATATAAAATTAATATATGGATTTAATGAAATACAGAAGTTAGGTTAATGAAATTCAAAACATAACCATGAATATTTAAAAGATTTCAATAAGCTTAAACCAAACATTAAACTAATATAAGCAAATAACCCAAAGGCCAATATTATTTAAATATTTACATTACAATTCTAGGAATGCAAAAGGGAAAATAAAACTCAACCAAGGCCAAATATCGAACCAATGCAATACATAAAAGCATGAGAGAAGAAATGATAAGATCAATCCGAATCCCAGAGCAAAGGTAATAACCAACCGTTATCTCGAATAATTAGTTTGTGTAGTGAAGACCAAGCTTAGGTGGGGAATGTGAAAGATAACATGGTAAGCTAACCACCAAGATCATAAAAGAAAATCAAATGGATAAAAGAGAAAATATAAGCTACAGATGAATAAGAAAGGAAACAATCCAAATAATACCAAATATATAGAATGCGAGAGAAGAATTGCGGGCATTTATTTCGTAAATATACACAGCCTTTCCGCAATCTATAATCCACAATGGCGGGTTGTAGGTTGCGAAAACACACAACACAATCATAAATTAAATACTTCCCACAATCCGCAATCCGCAACTTTCAGGTTACAGGTTGCGGGTTGACCGGCTGACTCATAAAATGTTTCCACATCCCGCATTCCGCATTGAAGGATGTGGGATGTGGGATGAAAAAATCGAAAATAATAAACTTCAAGATACTGCAATCCACATTGCGGGTTACGGGATGCGGGTTGTGGGAAGGACACGTTTTGGGAAAAATATTATTTTCCGCAAATCACTAAAAAACACGCAAAAAATGCATAAATATGAATAATTTAGCTAACTCAAATAATAGAAACTATGATAAACGTTTTGGGAACCCCAAAACGACTTAAGAAATTCAGAAAACTTACCTTACATGTAAAATTGGGGTTCTCTTGTTTTAATTAAAACATGGTATCTGTTGTGCCTACAACAAGCCGATAACAAAATCGCTGAAACATAAAAACTAAATCGATGGTGGGAATTTTTCCTTTAGCTCCACACCTTGATTATTTACATCATATTATTTAAATTCAAACAACGTCAAAACCAGGGTGTTACAAGAACTACGACCAAACAACTAACACGTCCCACCTCCATCCGCACCATATTTATTAATAATCGATGACATGGTTTTAGTTTCCATGGCAAGTAAGGTTGGCATCCATCACCATTTAAACGATGTGACTGTAGATGACCCTATAGTCATGTCCACTGCTGACAGTTGGGCCCCCATGGTTTCATCCAACCCCAACGTGGATGACAAGCTTCACTCTGGATATGTCAATATCATGCACAAGAATGCCACAAAGGAAGGTACATCACTCGACCCTTGTCACCCATCTCTACCCCCAAAATAACTTTAAGTATTCACAATTGACAAAGCTCAGTTGACACACATTCACAAGGGTGGTGGACACCAGCATTTATGATCCATGTTCAAAAATGACCTCGTAGTCATTTCATCTGCTAGTCAAAGTGAGGTTCAGCTCCGTCGAGAACAGGAAGGGGCACTTCCCTCTTAACTCACCATTAATTTTTGTTAATATTTATTCAGATATCACTAGGGATACAAAGTTTACGACCCCAATTTGGTGGTCTCTTGTACTGATAAGAGCTCTGGTTTTGTTTTTTCCCTCACTTATGGTTTGGCTTTCTCTCATATGGTTTGTCTTGTGTGCATTCCTGTTGCTTCCCTATTTCCACAGAGTGAGGTGTACTACCCACCACTGTCTATACTGGATATGAGATTGAATGTAATTACTATTGCATCATGTCTCGACAACATAGAATGCCCCACCGAGCTAGGAGTGGTTGTGGTCGAGTGCAATGGGGAGCGCATCTGTTACAGGTTGATGGGTATGATAGTGGGATTTCAGTGCCGATCCATAATCTGATAGATGAATGGGAAACTAGGTTGGTCAATGAAAACCTAGCTAGAGGAATAGGAGGAGGGAGTTTGAACCACTACTAGATAGTAAAGAATAAGATGGGTTCACTAATGGAGGAGATGGTGGGTACCTAGAATCATACACAAAGTTCAGTCCTATAGGAAAATACCAATATATTGGAATCATACACTGTACTCACTCACATAGATGCGATGATTGCATGGAAGAAATTAACTTTGGTACTTGACATGCCAGGAAAAGGTGGAATTGGTAGTGTCTCGGCGGTTTCAACGGGGTCAATGAACATGGGCTCGATTCCTACTATGAATCATTCATCGACTGCACCTTTATCGACATCGTCCATAATTACCCAGTTGCAACACAAACCGGTATGTGATCCTAATGTTTCGGTTTGCAAAACCGGTCCTCTTCTTGTCAAGTTGAGTAAACCTTCAACGGATGGGGAATGCTACAGATCCTATCCAATTCTTGAAGAAATCCAGGAGACTTCGCACCCTATTTCCACAACCCAATGACTCTTTGCAATTTTCTTGGCTCTTTTAGTTTTTTCACTATGGTGGTAGTTTTTCTTTATATCTAGTATTTGCATGTTACTGGCTTTATGGTTTTCCTATGAACATACTTTCTCTATAAAATTTGGCATAGCCCCCCATCTTATGAATGGGTTATTATGGATTTTTGATAATTACTCTTAAAACTTGTAAGCCGTGTTAAATTTTTCATCAAGCCCTCATCTACTGAATGGGTTATTGTGCTTCCTCTTGCAAATTATGATGGGTTTTCTATTTTCGACGGAATGGGGTGGTAGGTTTAGACCACCCCACTTAACTATCTAGATTGCTAAATTCTGTACTTTTTTTTGTTTGAATGTTTAATAGATTGCATACTTACACACAAAAAAAACTTTTCATAAATGGATAAATTCATATTCAAATAAGTAGTAATTAATCCCCAACAAAATATAATGTAATTATTCACAATAATTGTGCATCAATTCCCAATTAAAATAGTTTAATATATAATTAATTAATTAAAATTCATACAAGCATATATACACATGTTATGTAAGCATATATATTGATTACATACTTTGTGTAGGTACTAATATTATTCAATATCACATAACATATAATTTACACAAGTCTTATCTATTGATGCAAGACATAAAATCATAAGTTATAATATCTAACCATTTAATAACTAGATCATAATAATCTATATGAAAACAACATGATATACTTAGTTATCACACAAAGGTAAGGAAAATGTATTTAACACACACATGATCATTTAAGTTTCTCTCCATAATGCCATTGACATATATATCTTCCTACTTCATTCTATCTAATTTACAACTACCTTCCTCATCCTATCCTTCCTCTTCTAGACTATCCTTGAGTGTCAACTATATTTACCTAAATCCATATAAAACCTGTAAGTGGAAGTTTCAACTAAATAAGACAATATTCCCCAGTAGGAGCACACTATTCATCATCACACACCTTGGGAAGTGTGTTGTAGAACATCCCTTCCATGACTCAATATTTCAAAGGATAAACCATGAGTAATGCCTCCACCCCTCCTAATGGAACAAGGGTCAATTCCTATATTGACATAAAATTGCATTGCTACTATTGTTATTAGGATTTTTCATCAAATAAACAAATTGGGAAATTGATCTCCTAAAAATATGCACCTACTCACACATCATTGTAGTGAAACAATAATGATACAAAACAATAATGTTTCACTCACATACCATTTCAATTTTGAATATCATGTCATCAAAGTACTTTTGTTTTGTAGCATACAACTATCACTTAGATATTTTTAAACTTGTTGGTTAGTCTCCCAACATGAGATCATGTAATATCATACAATCATTGACATATACATATTTCAACACTAGTCACCAAACAATGTAACCATCTCTTTATGTACATGCACATGGTATCATGTTCATTTATTTAACATATAATTTTAAATTGATATCCACATTCCCAAAATATTTTAGATTTGCATGCTAGATATAACATTAAAGTATGGCCATAATTAATAATATTAATATCACACACACACATATAAGTTCATAAAAATAATAAATCCATATGTCCATAGTGTCAACATACTAAGGGAGTTGTAGAAATAATAAGAAAATACCAATAGGTAATAGTAGTCATATGGTAAATTCAAAATGGGGAATTACATATACCACAAGTTCAATGAAAATGATGTTGTTCAAAGATAAGATGATTGATGAATAAATTATTTAGGCATAATACCTTGAAGGAGAAAACATAAGTAGTAGACTAGTACACAAAAGAAAAGAAAACCACACTAGAGAAAAATAAAGAAGAAGAAGTGGAATGAGAGGAATATTATGGTAGAAAAACAAGAGGAAACCCCTTGAATCGATAAATGTAACGCTTTCAAGAAAATGAGACACACTAAGGAATACTATTGAAAATTGCACCTTGATAATAATCCCAACCACATTTAGAAGAGAAAAAAGAAAGTGATGATTTCTCATTATAGATGTCAAGGAAAGTTGGATAGTACCTCATACCTAGAAGTGAAAATAAGTTTTACTATCCTTAATAAGGATGCATTGTTGGTGTTACAACTTATTTTACCACACATGGTGGATCACATCTTTATGGCCTTCCCTATCCCTCTGCAGACTCTTTAGACCCCATGGACCATTTTTGTACCTTTGATATTTCCAAGATCATCCCTAAAAACATGTCTTATTTGCTATACATGAATTTTAAACCTGTTCTAGCGTATATACATGGATTTGACCCTCAAACCTGCATAGGTCGGGATGTGTGCAAAAGTCCAAATAGTTTTGGAGTTTTCCTTGATGTGGATCCAAGTCACTTGTCTCTTGGCCTTCCATATGCCTTGAGATCGCTCGGATTTGATCTTCCATTAACCCATTGAAGCACTATATAAGGAACCCTTTGGATACATTGAAAAGGGAGGAATTGAAGAGCAAGAAAACTATATTCCATTGTTGCCGGAGCTTATACTTGAGTCTACATCCCTTTGTCCCTTGGAGATCTTTGTTTTCTTCCCAATATTTCCTTTGCTTGTGAGCTTGCTATCGAGATATGGAGGATTGAAGTTGTGGAGGACTTAGTTTCTCCGATTCATAGACGTGCCAACAGAGGTTGTCACTATTGTAATCTCTGTTTTAAAGTTAATAGAAATATCTTTTCCTGTCCAATAATGTGTATTTAAATGAGTATTGAATCCATGGATGATTTTAAATGCTTATATGTTATTGATTATATATGCTAGAGTAGGTCTAACACAATTATATATAGCATGCTTGTCTTGGTTGCTGAATGTTGAGAGAGAAAATTACTTATACAAGCGGGAGTGGAAAATCTCAATGGGGATCTACATCAACCATCCGGAGTAAGGTATGTATTAAGATCTTTTAGTGTTAGATGTTTGGTTTCTCTTGCATATAGAAAATGATTGATTTCTGTGGTTACTCTATCTATTGTGGTACCCCAAGCCATAGGAATTTTTCTCCGTAACAGAATTGGTGACCATACTGGGGAGTTCCTAGTCATTTCCTTTGGGGGTTTTATCGGCATTCAATGTTCTTGAATTGCTTTGATTTCTCTGTTTTTGAGTCGGGTCTGGGGGCATGTTTTCCTGGTAGTGTCTGATAGGAGTAAATTTTGTCTCAGCTTGTCTGTTTACCTTCTTTTTTTATCTCTTTTTCTTCCTGTACGTGAGTTATTGCTTCACAGTCGCATGTACACATGATTTTTATTTGGATATCCGTGTATATACGTGGGTTTTCTACACACAATCGCGTATGCCCTGAGTTTTTCTTTTTAGGGGAATATTAAGTGTTGCTAGGTCAATTTTGATGATTGTTGAGTATCCTTGGATGCTTCTAGAGTCTGTATACACCTCTGTTTCTGAACAGAGACGCTTTTTAGGTTGAATTTTTTAGGAATGTTCTTGTCATTGTATTTTCTATTTTTTGTTTTGAGATTAGTGCATTAGGTCTCTTTTACCTTGGTTCTTTGCTTGGGTGTTGTTTGATAATGCTTGCAGAGTCTAGAGGTGGTAGATTCATTCTTTTTCTTTATTATCTCATTTTTATTCAAAAAATTACAAAAATATTTGCTTTTTGCATCGTGATGCATTTTTGTATTTTGCATTTTACATGGTACTTGCACTAGGTTTGCTTGGAGAAGTATTAGTATTATTTTCATATAGGAATGATTGCATTTTTCATTTGAAGGAGAATTGTGCACTTCACATAGTAGCATACCCCGTTTTTCATTTGACACAATGCATTCGCATTGATTATTAGGTGTGCATTTTACTTATTGTTGCGTCATAACACCATTAGTTGCACTATCATTTGCCCTTTTGAGTAATATTCCAATTAAAATCAACGCATAATAAAATGAATTACACTCTTTTCTTTTATAGGGTGCACCAACAAGATTAGGTTTTGGGGTCTTGGAATAGTTCATTGTGAGTAAATTCTCCAAGACCACTAAACAACAACATGTATGTGTCTATCCAGGTGAGAGTGTGAAATTTCTTGGTATAATTAGTGTTTCTCAGGATCCTCCTCTTACAAGGGAGTTAAGCATGAGGCAGTGTGAGAAGTTATTGATTGGGATGACCCCTAGTCATAATTGAGTAGCACCGGAGATATTTTCAGGATTGTATTCGTATCTAGGGGCTCTTTCGAGAGTTTCGGGCTTTGCTACCCTGCCCATACGATCAATACCGCCTGCGACTGTCCGCCTGAGCATTGATTATATTGAGGTGACCTTAGTTGTCTTACCTAGGTTATCGAGGGGGTACTTTGTAGAGGTTATTATGTAGGTGTCCCAGCCAGGTTGGGATTAGACAACACAGTCACTATATGCGTTGAAGCTAAGGGCCACAATAATTGGTTATGAACCTTCGCTTGTTGTGTATGCGACTCTCAAGCCTCTCCTAGGTGAGACATACCTGCTTCATTCGGGAGCTCACATATCCTACCCTTGCTTGCTTGTGATTTGGATTTACATTATATAGGTGTATGCTCTGTGCACACTAGTTTTCCTAGGGTTTGCGTAATTAGATAGAGTCTTTTTCATTTTTTGAGTCATTGTGGATTCGGGTGTAGCACTTTTCCATTCTTGTCGTTTAGCAGGACTTCTTCCTTCCACATCTCCTCTTCCTTTGGGGGAGAGAAATAGATTGTTCAGGCGAACTACTTCTCACATTGATTCACACACGATGGGAGATCACGAGGATGAGATTCTTGAGATGTCTTCTCCACCTCAAGAGGTTGGGGAGGAATATCCTACTCCCATATATGATCCTTCACCTGATATACCTTCACATTTCGGTTATGATCCCTCATTCACAGGTCGTCGGTATTGGTTTCCGGGCGACAAGATTCACCATGAACCCACAAGAACTAGTCATGTTAGTTATGGAATGCCTGATATCCCTACACATTGTCCAGTAGATCATGCTGAATCAGAATTTGAACCTAGCACTACGCCTAGGCGAACTCCTATTCCTTTTCGTGCGGAGATATTTGAGAGTACTAGTCACATTGCACCTTCCATCTCGGTAGTGGAGGCTACCTCACATACTCTTCCTAGACCTAGTGTAAGTAGTCATATGTGGATACCAGAACTGAGATGAGTGACCATAGGGAATACCACTTATATCCCTTCACATGTCCCTTCGTCCTCCATTCCTACTCCTTTGAATGCATTTTTGACAACCCTTCCTCCCCCTCATTCACATGGTCCTTCAGGTCGGAATGTTGCTACTAGTCATGTTCGTACCGTGACTACTCGTACAGTATTTTCTCAAAGTCAAGTATCTCATGTTGTCTTGGGAGGTCATATTCCTATTTCTGGATCGTCTTACGGTCTATTGCATGGAGTTCCCCATATCCCTACTTATGGAGCTTCTCATGGGATATCCCATGGGACATTTTATGGAGCTTCTCATGCACAATCTTATGGACCACAGTATGGAAAGAGCTATCAACCTTATGGGTACGGGTATCAACAACACATGTACTCCTCTAACTATGGCTTCGTAGCACCACGTAGTCAAGGCACACCACATCATAATGCTTCCATACAACCCTACATGGGTCAAACCGGAGGAGGATATTATGGCCAAGGCCATGGTATTTTCAGTATTCAGCCTTATATGAACCAAAACTATCAGGGAGCATGGCATAAACTGGCTTAACCTAGGCTCTATTTCCTCGCAACGTTAAATTTACCTAACTTATAAAGACTAATGAACGATATGGTATCTCATGACCCGGCTTGGCCGACTGTCTCTACCAAGCTTCCCTCATACATTCCCAAATTCGAGGGAAAACCAGGAGAAGATCCTAGTGAACATGTCACTACCTTTCACCTTTGGTGCTCTTCCAAATCCTTACACGATGACTCAATCCGTTTGAGGCTATTTCAATGCACCCTCACTGGGTCTGTAGCAAAATGGTACATAGAGTTACCGAGTGGGGCATTCATTTTGTTTGATGACCTTGCTATGACTTTCCTCAATCACTTCTAGCTACCAGTGTGTTATGACGTTGGTACATAAATCTTGTTGACATTTCAGTAGGATAAAGCCACACATATCTCGAACCATATCCAAGAGTGGCATAGATAGAAGAGGTTGATTAAAGCTTTCATACCGCCGGAGTTTCTCCTTGAGTGGTTCCTTAAATCGTTACTACCTTACATCGTGAAGGATGTTTCTACATCCGGAGTCCAGAACGAGGAACAAGCATTTTTTAGGGCACAGGAATTGGATTTGATTTATGCTCAATCTGGACTATTATATGAGATCATACCTAACGCTCAGCATTCTAGTTTCAATCCCAAGATCAAGTTTGGACCACATGCTGATGGCATTGTGGGTTGTACAAGTGCCAAACCTGCGGAGTCGGTTATGAAACAAGTGAGTCAATTGTCTGTCAATCAATCTGCATCAGGACAAGCTACAACTTTGTCTCAACCCACACAAACAGTGATTGTACTTTATGTGCAATCATCAGACCAGAAGGGCAACCAGCAACTCTGAAGGAATAACAAAAAGGGTAAAAACAATCATAAGGGTGGGAACAAGAACGAAAATGCCAATTTTAATGACAAGAACAACCATAATCCTAGGGGGACAAGCAATCTAAACATAAGGTTAAGTTTCCTTGCAAATTATGTAAGGATGACCACCTCACTCACTTATGCCCTCATATGAAAGATGCCTCGAGCTTCATAACACAGGGCTTAGTTGTGCTGACCAATCCCTTACCCCATAATCAAAATATGAACTCGAGGACCCATGATCCTCATTCTGCGTCGGGTGGAGATCAAAATCCATTGGAAACTAGTATTGGTCATGGGTGCATCAACATAATGCATGCTACTAAGGTTGTGACTCATGCGAAAGACTATGGTTCGTCACAACCAGACCTTGGAAAGGAACCTCGTCCTACTGAGAGCCCTTTGCGTATTAAAAATTCTATGGATAAACTTGAGATTGCACCTCACATTCCTAAGGGAGTCCTAAAGCATTCGAGGCACAATCCTAATGCCCGAGCCACCCAGAACTATTCTGTTGTCGAGGATTTGGGCCAAAATCCTTGTGCGATGTCTGCACTTAAAGTAATTCAGAGTTGTCTATTGCAAAGGAAAGCTTTGCTTTCTACTCTTGGGGTGAATGATTATAACTCTTCTTCCGTCATCAAATTTGAAACCATGGGACTCCAACATCACTTTCCTTACTACGTGTCTCTATTGATTCATGTAGAATGTCTTAACATGACCGTCAAACACACTGTGATTGACGAAGGTGTTGCTGCTTCCGTGATGTCTTTGTCATGTTGGAAGGTTTCGAGTTCTCCCGAGTTGTCTAAATCCACTACCATGTTGACTGCCTTTGATGGTAGATCATTTCGGCCGCATGAAATTATTCCTTCACTTAAATTCTGTTTGGGATGGAAGACCGTCGTGATCGAGGTCAAGGTGGTTGATGCGCCCCTTGATTACAATCTTTTACTAGGTCGGAATTGGATGTATAGTATGCAAGCCGTAGCCTCTTCTCTATTTCAGGTTGTATGCTTTCCATTTAATGGGAATATTTTTACGATTGATCAAACATCATTAAAAAATACAAGTGTTAATGCATCGTCGAGAGCGTCTATATCAATTATCGACCACTCTTAGTTGACAACTGGGAGTGTGGGTGTAGGTATGTATCCATCCCTTATGGGGACATTTAGTTGTCCTACACCTGTCCTTATGATTGGATCTAGTTTCGATGGGGCTTCATCTTCATTGAATTCGGTGTCTTTTCGCACTACCCATATGGAAGATCCTTGGATTCTTCCTACACCGAGTCCTTCGAATAGACCTATCGAAACAGACATGTCGTTTCTTGCAGCAATGATAGCATATCAAGTGAATTTGGATTGTGTTGCAAATCCTAGTCCTTCCTCTTTAGGAATAGAGGAGGAGAACTTGTATGTGCTGCCTGCATGGGCAGTTGAGTCCTGTCATGCACATGACTTCCTTGATAGTGTTTTTCCATCAGATGAAGCTATTATTGAGGCCATGTCTGGGGTTGAGACACCTTGGGAAGAGTTACATCATATATCTTATTTTCATCCTGAGCTTGACCGTTTGGAGCATGAGGACTTTAGGGAGATTCTTAGCGAGAAGATTGGTAGCCCCATGGTTCCATTGATCTTTCCTAGTCAGATGGCTAATGGGAACATGGTGAATATATCACCTACAATTCCTATCAATATCTCTCGCGATCCTGGCAAGATTGAGAATGTCTATATTGGGGCAGAATGTTCCCATGGTGAGATTCAGGAGTATACTGAGCTGTTTAAATAATTTCATGATATATTTGCTTTGTCATACGAGGAAATGCCAGGTATCAACCCTCATATTGTTGAACATGAAATTAAGACCTATCTAAATGTGAAGCCTGTTCGACAACATTTGCGTGTCGTGAATCCTAGAAAAGCACTCACGATTAAGGCTAAGATAGAAAATCTATTAAAAGTCAATTTTATTTATCCCATTCCCTTGACAAAGTGGGTTTCAAACCCCGTTTCGGTTGATAATAAATAGGGAGTGATCCGTATATGCACTAATTTCCACGATTTAAATCGTGCTTGTC
Source organism: Pseudotsuga menziesii (assembly GCA_001517045.1). Lineage (NCBI taxonomy): Eukaryota > Viridiplantae > Streptophyta > Pinopsida > Pinales > Pinaceae > Pseudotsuga > Pseudotsuga menziesii. The sequence continues at coordinate 151,422 of LPNX010144579.1, read as the reverse complement.
CTAAGGATAATTTCCCCACACCATTTATTGATCAGATTTTGGATGAGTGTGTGGGAAGTGAGGTATTTTCCTTCATGGACAGATTTTTTGGATATAATCAGATTCAAATTAAACCTGAGGATCAACACAAAATGACATTTATTTGTCCTTGGGGTACATTTGCATATCGAAAGATGCCTTTCAGCCTTAAAAACATCAGAGCCACATTTCAGCGGGCTATGACCTTGATTTTTCATGATCTCAAATCGATTATTGAAGTCTTTTTGGATGACCTTGTTGCTCATTCTCGGCTGAGAGTGCATCATTCCGACCATTTTGAGACTAGTATTCGAAATATGACTCCACTATCAGGTTAGGTTAAATCCTCATAAGTGCATCTTTTGCATGAAGTCTGGTCACTTGCTAGGATTCATTGTTTCCAAGAAGGGTATAAGATTTGATCCCTTAAAGGTTGAGGCAATACTTCAATTGTCTCCCTCGAGAAATATCAGACATCTTCAATGTTTGCAAGGCATGGAAAACTTGTTACAGATATTTGAGGTTAACTTTGCCAATTTGACTAAAGGATTTATGCGTCTTTTAAAGAAGGACACTACCTTTTGCTGGGATGATCAATCTTAAGAGTCCTTTAATGCTCTTAAGAAAGCCTTAGCATCGGCCCCCGTGCTTAGTCCACCTGACTATAGCCATGAATTTTTTATTTATGTGGTCGCGTCCATGGAGACAATTGGTATGGTTTTGGTTCAGGATGATGAGGAGCTCCATGAGCATGTCATATATTATTTGATTCGGAACCTTATAGATGTGGAAATCCATTATTCCCATGTGGAGAAACTTGCCTTAGCTACCATTCATGCAGTTCATAGATTGAGACACTATATTCTCCTTTGCCAGACCTTGGTGGTAGCTCATGTCAATCCATTTTAGTTCATCCTCACTAGAAGGATGATCGAGGGAAAGTATAATAAATGGATTTTTATTTTGCAAGAATTCAATCTCAAGTTTGTTTCGGAAAAATCAAAGAAATCGTTAATTTTTGCAAAGCTCATTTCTGATTTCCTAAACGAGGAGGAGGAGGAGGTTTATGAAGATATGTTTGTTGATGAGCATATTTTCCTTATCTCAACTTTGGATCCATGGTATGGGGATATTATCAAATATTTACAAACTTTGAAGGTCCCTACTCACCTTTCACGAGATGAGCGATGACGATTACGTCACGTATCTAAGAACTACCTTATAGTGGATAACACTTTGTACCACCATGGGGTAGATGCCATTTTATGTCTTTGTTTAACCCATGAAGAGGCTGAGGTTGTGCTAAATGATTTCCATGGAGGGGCATGTGGTGGTCATTTATTTGGGATTTCTACAGACCAAAAAATATTGAGAATGGAATACTTTTGGCCATCGATCTTTAAATATTGTGTTAATGCGGTCAAAAAGTGTCACCCTTGCAAGGTGTTTGCACACAATATGCACTCACATCCTACCCTATTACATCCGATTATCACCGTCGGTCCATTCACCAAGTGGGGGCTTGAATTCATGGATTGCAACCCAGCTTCAGCTGGGGGGCATCATCATATTATAGTGGTTGTTGATTATTTCACGAAGTGGGCTAAGGCTATGCCGACGATTAAATCCGATGGTGATACAGCCGCACATTTCATATTCAACCAAAATATTACTTGGTTTGGTATTCTGAAAGAGCTTGTCACTGACCATGGTAGGCACTTTCAGAATCGAATGATGGAAGAGTTGGCCTCGAAGCTAGGGTATATGCAGGATCACTCCTCGTCTTATTACCCTCAGGAGAATGTACAAGTTGAAGCAATGAAAAAATCACTTAAGTCTATTCTCCAACAAACCATCGCACAAAGTAAAATGAATTTTCATATCATGTTATATCCTTCTTTGGGGGCATATAGGACCGCAGTTAAGACTGCCACCAGTTTTTCTCCATATTAACTCATACATGGAGTGGAGTCTATCTTGTCGGTTGAATGTGAAATCCCTTCATTGAAGCTAGCTATAGATCTTTTACCAGACACTTCCGCATTGGAGGAACGTTTGGTCCACTTAAAGCAGCTTGATGAGCACTGTTGAGATGCCTTAGTGGCTCTAGAGGTAAATAAGCGTCACATTAAGGTCCAGTATGATAAGTCTATCGAGGTTTAGTGAAGGAGATTTGGTCATGTTGTGGGATCAAGCTAAAGAACCCTTGGGGGAAGGGAATTTTAATCCCATGTAGCATGGTCCTTACGTGGTCAAACATGCGTTAGAGAAGGGTGCCTATGAGCTGTTATATTATGAGGGGAAAGCCTTGGAGAAGCCTAGAAATGGGCTCTATCTTAAAAAATACTATGCATGATATTTAGCCAGGGCTGATTATTGTATATTATTGTACAGTTTTTTGCATAGTTACATTTTCTTATGGTGATCAGGTTTGTTGATTAGCTTTTGTTTCTTATGGAAGATGTCAATGGAGTCTTTTGCTTACATAGGATTCGCTGATGGGGCTAGCCACCAGACTTAACACTCAGCCTCTGCTGCTTGGGTGATTTATACTCCTACGGGTTAGGTATTGTCTTCAGGAGGCGTGTGTTTATGGCCTTCTTCAAACAATGTTGATGAGTATAGTTCCGTTATCAAGCTATTACAAGATTCCATTTCACATGGTGTTCTCTCTCTTGAGGTACGTCTTAATTCGCAGTTAGTAGTGTCACAGCTTAATGGCTTGTATCATATTAGGGATCTAACATTATTACAAATATTCTTACGTGTGAGATTGTTAGAACAACAATTTGACAACATAGCATATATACATGTTCCAAGAATTTTTAATCAAGTTGCTGACTCATATGCTAACTATGTGTTAGATTGGCATTTGTTTCATAGACCATAAGCACATCACAAACATACATTTTTTACACATGTAAATAAATAAAATCGATCATCATAAAAGTTTTTCATTAAACATCTAAAATTTGACGTCATAATACATAAATGTCATAATACAAAAATGGGGCTTCCGAGCCACCAAAATATAATACACGATAGTACAAAAATGAATCACTCTCAAGTCTCTAAGCCTGTGCAGGAGGAGGGGGGTTCTGATCATGGTAGCACACCATGGCTCTAGCTATTCGTCGAAATAACCGAACCCATGCTCGTGGTACACCAACCACCTGACGCTGCATGGCCTCAGGAAAGTCCTCGACTTGCGCCATGGGTACCTGGTGTGTCAATCATACAAAGTTTGTGTGGATTCTTTGGAGCGTTCGCTCCGCATCCACACCCATGATATCGTCTCCTCTTCCCCTTCGTCTATGATGAGGGAAGCTGTCAGGCCACCGTGGTCGAACATCTGCATACATATGACAGGTTGTCACTATGTGTTGTCACACCAAAACATGTCTTTTGAGTCTATATATCAAAAAACACAAAAAAAATTTAATAATTCAAAAAACTTAAAAAGAGGGTTTGGGATTCGTTACCAATATCACTGTATGTTGCTCCTAGTGGTAAGGGCATGTCGGGATCTCACCGAAAATATATCCTTGCATAAGGGTAATCATCTATGGAAATGATCTACCACTGCCACCATGGAAATAAATCAAATGGGTAGGGGTTGGACACCCTACCTCCACCCAGTCTGTGCATAGAATATTCCCAACATCATTAGGTTGGATCTCGAACCCCGTGAGGAGGAACGTCATCTCTAGGGTTTAGCCCCGGAACACGATCAAAGAAAAATGTGCTCAGTATACTACCAAAACCAAAGTTTCATACCCTGCCCATATTGGAGTCACTGAGTTGTTGCTTCATGTTACTCAACAAAGTAAGACTCCAATCGTAAACTGTGGGTCTCATGCACTCCAATGCATAGAACATCAATGGCCACAAGGCATGGTGGAGTGATGCTAGCCCAGCTATGCTATCGAGTGCCAATAGTATGGCCTTCAGTCCTAGCACCTGGATGGAGTTTGTCAAGATTTGACTTCCAACCTTTTTTGTGTCCATAAAATAGTATACTGCAATGTACTCATCAATGGTGAGGCCACCTTTGGGCCCGCGAGAGCGTAGGTTCACCTCCTCTCCCTGTCGGGACAATCCTGTAATGAAGTATATGTCCTCCACCTCTATAGTGAGGGACATCCTGCTGATATGGAAAGACTCTGAGTCTGGATCCTTGTAGTCTACTATCATATACAGGAGTCTTGGTTTGGCCCTCAGGCTGCCAAGACACCAAAACTTGTATAGCCCACATGCACATAGAGCTTGTTGAGCCATCAAATCACCCCGAACAGCCTCTTCTACATCTCCATGTTCCCTCTCCCTCCATTATAAAACCATCCAGCACATTAGAAAAAAAATTGGGTCAATATATACCTTAAAAAACCATGTGTGCAGCCGCATACACGACTATTTGAAAAATAGTCGTGTATGTACGTGGGTTTGGGAGGTTTTTCCGCATATAGCCAACCCTATATGAGGAAAAATCCTTGATTTGCGCATGGGATGAAATGACCAATTTAGACTGGCCTAGAAATCAATTTTTACCATGGAAATTGAAAAAAATTACATGAAAATGGAAGAGGAGGACATGAGAAGTTACCTAGAACAAACGGTGTCGAATTTCGCCGGATGAAGCTCCCAGAATTCGCGTTTGAAGTTCTGAGCTCAAATGCGTAAAATTTCAAATGATATGTAATTTTTGAATTGTTTACTATTTATAGAAAAAAATTGAAATTTTTGAAATTTTTTACCCCCTTTCTATAGTTTTGAACCATTTTTTACCACTTTGGACCGTTTTGGACTAATCTGATGATGTAGGAGTCTGTTTCGAGCACCGTTTTGAACATTGTTTTGACCTGTTCATGCCGCTTTCAGGTATTATGTCTAAACTGGAATATAGGTTATATTTTACATTCATGTGCATTTTTTCATTACCTTATGACCATTTCATTATAACCTTAGGTACAAACCCATTCTATCTTGTCATGGAACCTTCTTGTTGTTTTAGAAGTGACATGATGTGAATGGTAGAGATTGACCATACATGGGTGCCCTAGTTAGCTCCTTTTTTGCAGTTGGTTCCCATGCCGACATTTTTTCCTTTAGGGTGTGGGAGTCCTTTGTATACTATCGCCATGTCTTTGCGCAAGAGCCTCATACTCCTCTTGATATTTTTGATAGCCTTTGTCCCCAGGACTCCCTTATGTCAAGTTGTAATTGCATTATCATGAGTTTTTCCTGCCTCATTGAGCCTTATTTCGTCTTCCCTAACTTTGATTAGCAGCTGTATAACCCGAGCTTGTCTCATGTCTAGCCATGCAGAGCCATTTTAGATATCATTTGTAGCTTGATTCCCCATTTTTTACCGGGAGGGGACTTTCCCCTAAGTGTCATTACCCTACACATGTGTCCTTGCATTGAGCATAGGTATGTTCCACTGCTTGGAACTAGCTTGTTTTCCCATTGACACTCATCTCCTCCTATTTTGTAATTATAAAGAACTTTTATTCTTTTTCAAGATTTTCAAAATATTTGAAAAAGTCCAACCAAAAAAAAAACAAAAAAGATGGACAAGAAAAGATGTTATCTTTGGCAGTAGTCGATTCATGTCACCTTCGAACAGAGCATTGTATATCACATATGTTGGTTGAGTTAATAGTTTTACTTTAGGAGCTGTACTTGTTTCTTTGAGTTTATCTCCACAAAATGGTTAAGCTTCTAGTCCCTATGGAGCCTCTGTCGATGCCTCCTGTGTCGCAGAGATGTCCCAATTTTGTATATCGAGTCTATGCTACCTACATTTAGTCACCATTCACCTTTATGCTCTTGTTCAAAGGAAGTTGAAACTTGAGTCTGCCATTCCTCGGTTCTCTTGACTTTGCATGTTAGCCATTCCCGGTACTAATACTGGTTCATGCACATTATGATCGAGTCCTTCCACATTATACAGCCTTGCTGAGTACCTCGTGTTGGATGATGAAGGATGCATTAATTCCCTCCTTCCAGTGGATTTCATCCCATTGAGTTCAGATCATTTATTCTGGGATAGGAATCTAGAGTCAGTTTTGAGTGCCTTGAGACTTTCAGTCATCAATGGCAGGTTCTCTCGCCATCGATAGTTTTTGGGAATACATCAATGTCCTCTGATCGATGGATCCTTTCAAGTGTGTGACCTAAACACATTTATTCACACTTGTTAGTTTGAACTCTAGTACCTTGATTCCCATTTTCATTATCGGTGGGTGATCTTGCATTTGTTAATGGTATACATCAATGACTAGTAATTAGACAATGGACTACTATGTTCAACCTTGACACCTCTATTCACATAGTAGGACATGTACTCATAGCGAATTGTGAATAAGACCTTCTAGCTTGGTGGAATTTCATATATGCTACCTCCTTGATCATGCCAGTGTTCATGAGATTTCAGCTCTTATGACTTGATTCCAGTGTATGTTAGATGTTTCCAGCCATTATGGAGATCTTCATCCATTGTATATCTTCAGATTTCATTGAGATCATGATCCTTTGTGTATCTTCATCATGGAGATTCTAATCTATCTATATTGTACATGGCGATGACCACACATGTCATATTTTGTATCATGCCTATTCATGGCCATTTT